>JAAGAY010131472.1:0-44350 GCA_011801015.1 Ardeotis arabs
AGATGCCCCATCCCTGGAAACATTCAAGGCCAGGTTGGATGAGGCTCTGAGCAACCTGATCTGGTTGGAGATGTCCCTTCTTCTTGCAGGGGGGTTGGACTAGATGGCCTTTAAAGGTCTCTTCCAACCCAAACCATTCTATGATTCTGTGATCTCTGTGACAGAAAGTTTGCAGATGCTTCTCTCCATCGCCTCTGAGGGGCAATGTGGGGCTGTTCTCAGCTCAAACCTGCCCTTCCCAGTCTGGCAGTACTGCTCCTGATGTGAGCTGCCTGCTGCCTGCTTCCCCACCGCCTACTCTGCCCTGCAGTCAGAGGAGTCTCTAGGCAGCACGCTCCACTGCTCTTGAGCAATCTCCCCACTTTCCAGAGACTTCTCAGGGTGCAGCACTCCTAGCAGCTTGTGCAAAGAGCCTTACTACTCTCCCTCCCTACCCATATTTTACAGAATATGATATACAGGAGCCATAGAAAAAAATAATTATCATCCTTCATAACTTCATTGCAAGTTTCTCCCAGCTTTGCCAATGGCTATCCCATGGATTGATAGGAAACAAGAAATTGTTTTTAGATCTCATTTTTTTTATATTTCTGTCAAAATCTTGCAGATAATACTATTCTATAGTATATTTCTAGCAGACACTTCCTTGCAAAAATTGCCAGCAAGTGTCAAATACTGTATAATTTTGATACTAAAATTACCTGAACTTGTGAAAATTTGAATGTATATGTTCTATTGCCCTAGCTTGGAAGAGAATGTACAGTGTGGGAACCCACTTTCCTCAACTTCTGAGGTGACGAAGGCAAAAAAAAAAAGGGAGAAAAACTTCTTCAGTTGTTCAGAAATAAATTACCATTCCTTTATTTGAATGTTACCTATAAAATGTGGTCTCTATCAACAGAACACTCTCATCAGATTGTCCAGGCATCCATTACCGTATCATAGACAGAGATAATCAGAACCCTTCAGTCCAGCATTCAGTACAATGTGCCAAGTTTAAACAAGAAGTGGCTCTGAAGTACCAGCAGAAAATAACTCTTAATATGAAGCTCTTGCAAGAAATTCTTTTGCTTTTATGTGTTTATAGTAGGAAGCTGTTGGTTGTTCTTTGCTTTTGTTTTTTTTTATCCCTAGCTGATGAAGTTCCTGTCCAGTACTGTGCTCAGCCAACCAACGGGGTGGTTTATTTCAGAGCTGTTTCCAGCTTGAACACGCTTCCCGAGGAGCTCAAACCATATGTGCCACTCTTCTGCAACGTCCTTACAAAGTGAGAGGTTTACTTTCTTAGAAGCCAAAGCAATAAGATGTAATACAGATACTGAAATAATACTGCTTTTAGTAATTTCAGCAGCTGTTTTTAGTGTAGAAAGGAAATGCTGATAAGTTGGTGTCCTGCAGAAACAGTGATCTTCCCTCTTTCTCACCGAGTTTCCAACTCCATTCCCCCTTCTTCCTCAGTCTCTGCATTGCCTTGTTCCCCAGTGTCAATGCAAGCATTCCCCAAACAGATTGGGAAATTTATGTAAATGATAGCCTAGCAGAAATTAAAGCATTTACTTGGATAGATTTTTGGTCTAATTTCACCATGTGGTCACAAGAACACTGACCCCATCGTAGGGAAAAGAGTGGCACAGGGCAGAACAAGTCATCTGGCATGGGAAAAATATATTCTTTTTATTGATAATAACTTATGTGATGTTATTACTGTAGCTCATACAGATGTTGGTAGCAAGCCTGTACATAAATCACATTTTTTAATACATCGTTTTGAATTATGGGATGCTTTGATTGAAAAGCTTGATGTATTATTTTTTTCTCATATGGTGTGAAGTAGTATGCTTGCTTGATAACACTACAGATTTAGTTGCTGAATTAGTATTTGCTTAAATAGTCTCCTTTGAGAGAGGCATATGGATCCTGGTTTTGACATACACTGAAAATAGACATAAATCTCTATTGTTTTTCACAGGATGGGATGTGGAGCCCTTGATTACAGGGAACAAGCCCAGAAAATAGAACTAAAAACAGGTGGGATGTCTGTCAGCCCACATATCATTCCAGATGATTCACACCTGGATGTGTATGAACAGGTAAATCAATCATAAATTTCGAGATGTTACACTTGCAGTAACAGCTGTGTAGTTAAGGGTCAGTCAGAGCTTCCAGGTGGAGGGTCAGCTAATGTGCGTTGAAAATGTAGTGTATAAAAGGACTCGTGCCCTTTTGTGTAAGATATGAATTTGACAATTACAGTAACTTAGTATTTTGTTTTGAGGGGAGTGCTTGATGTGGTTATCCATTTTAAGGCAGTGCTTAAACTAGCATTTGTCACTTTATTTTTGAGTGCTGCAAAAAATATTGGAAGCAGAGGGTAGAGGACAGAATGGTACAGTGTTATACAGACAGATCGCTGTTATCGTGTGTATATCGCTGTTCATGTTGTTCGGAAACGTGGAGTGTTTGCAAGATCCTTAGATCTTAGTACTGGGCATAACAGTCCTAGCAATATTTCTTAAAATTTTTTCAGACATGCTGGGGTCTGCTGCTGTGGTCTGCTCCGCATGGATCCTGGAGCTGAATTAGGGAGACTTCTTTGCAGAAACCTGCATCCCCAGAACAGTTTTATTTGTATTTATGTGAAAAATAAGGAATTCTGTTTCTGAACTGCTACTTACTGTTGAGAAGGAGGAATCAACAGGCTTGCTTTTGTGCGCAGGAAAATCATGTTTCATGTCTGCTCTGATTTTAGCACAACCTTGCACTAAAGTGGTTTTGTGATGTGTAGCATTAGATTGGCATCATTGCATCACTTTCATAAAAAGTTACTGTGCATTTCTCAGGCCATTGCTTTGGTTGTCTTGTGTGAAGGGTTTTTTTTGTGTTTTGTTTTTGTTTTCTCCTTCAGGGTGTGCTCTTTTCATCTCTATGCTTGGATAGAAATCTGCCAGACATGATGCATTTATGGAGTGAAATATTTAACAAGTACAGTACATTTGGTTTCATTCGTTTGTTTTTGGTTTTTGCATGTGTTTTGGGGTTTTCTTTTTCTCTCTTCCCCCAACCATTCCCCCCTTCTTAGATATCCTACTTCATGATTTCTTTTTATAACTGTATCTTTGAATGGTTCTAAGTCTAAGTAGTCCATCATTTGCATGACTATATTGTGGATTAAATAGAGAACCAACAATCTGAGAGCTCATTGTTGAACCTGGGATAATGAATGATTCAGTATTATAAATTCCTTTAATGTGCTTTTGCATGAGACGTAGAGACTTGTTTTTTTATTTTTCAGTCCCCGGTTTGAGGAGGAAGAACACTTCAGAGTGCTGGTTAAGAAGACTGCCCAGGAGCTGTCAAATGGGATTCCGGATTGTGGGCATCTGTATGCCTCTATTAGAGCCAGCAAAAACCTTACACCATCTGGAGAACTGCAGGAAATGTTCAGTGGGATGGATCAGGTGAAGAGATAACGGCATCCTTCAGTGAGGCCCATGCCCTTGCCATTGGAACTGCAGTGCTCGTTTTCGCTCGTTCTTTCAGCTGGCTCAGTCTGTAATCTTTCTTCCTTCCCTTCCCACGCAGGTGAAGTTGATGAAGAGAATAGCAGAAATGTCTGATATTAAACCAATATTACGCAAACTACCACGCATTAAGAAGTATTTATTAAATAGTGACAACATCAGGTGAGTTCCAGCTAAAAAGAAAATGAGCATTTTGCTTAAAGAGAGGCCATGGCCTGTGAATGGGCATTTCTCAGTGCACTTCCTGGGGTTTTGTGAAACAGGAGGTCCCTGGAAAAACTACAAAAAAGTTACTAGTTTAAAGCAGTAGCTCTGCTTCTTTTATTCATTTTTTAACAAGTATGAGAAACTTAGAGCAACTTTCATATGTAACTGTTTTACCCAAAGTGTGTAAATGGCCTGTGAGATTTTATGGAAATACTCAAAATTCTACTAAAAATTTCTTAAAGTTGCCCCTTGGACAAATACTGTCATATTGTACTGTAACAGTAGAATGCAGTTTGTTTTGGATTTTTTTTTTCTCCTAAAAGGAAAATAGCAACAATCTGAAAACCTTATGCATATATTGGAAAATGTAAGAGGACGCTTTAAGGTGTTTTGTGTCAGACACATTAGTGCCAAAAATAAAGCCATTTAAAGTGACATAAGTTGCAAAGTTTTGTTTTGCAAAGCATGAAATTATGAATAAAATTATGTTAGTATCTATACTGTTCAAAACCATGATAGATCTGCCTGTAAAGAGAGAATGCAGAGGACATTCGTTTCTTTTTATATTTTGCAAAACTGATGTAGTTGTGTTCTGTGCACAGAAGTGGTTTGACAGCTACTGCTAATATTTAGGTCTGAAGGTGATTTTGGGCAAGCAAAAGAAAAAGCAATTGGACTGTTAATTTTTCTTTTTTTGCATATCAAATGCTGGATTATGAATATTTTGCTTTTTTTCTGTGGTAATGATTATCAGTGACGGCAGATCTAACATTCTGATGATTTAATAGAAAATGTTTAGGAAGACAAAGTGATGCAAATTATAAAGGACTGTTCACAGAAATTATAAAGGACTGAAAACACAGAAACATATTTAAAAACTTGATATGCATTTTTAACAGGTGTTCAGTGAATGCAACACCTCAACAGATATCAGAAGCATCTAAAGAAGTAGAGAAATTTATAAAGGGCATAGCTAGAAGTAAAAAAGAGAGAAAACCTGTTCGTCCCCATGTGATTGAGGTAAGAAATTGCTTCATTTGTGACTGGGACATCAAATACAGTTGACTTGATCTTGTGTAAAGACCACTGTGCAATCAGGAGAAGATAGTTTGAACTACATCCGTACAAAGATGTCTGAAGAAATTTGCAGGAGTCATCTCTGTGGTGAGCTGCTATGTGTTTTGCCACAGAGGCTGTCTTCACCTCAATAAAATAGACAATAGTAATCCTGTAGATCAGCTGTCAATCCTTACCCTGAGGTTACTGCCTTTGCCTGGAACGTGGAAAAAGAAATTCTTCCTTTCTCTGTCACATAAAACTGTAATTTATTTTTTAGCTGAGCTTTACTTGGAATGTTGGCCAAAAAGGAAATAGGGCATAACGTGCAGTTCCTCAGTTGCACAGGAATTTGTTTTGTTATCTGGGTGTTCAGGACATCTGGCACAAAATGCGCTTGGCTCAATAGAGTTGACAAAGAATCTGCTCTGTCAAGACACAGATCTGTCTTAATTTCTGACGAGGCTGGCATAAGCTCCCAGTTCCCTACTCACGTGGGAAATTATAGTCTGAAAATTTCTGAGCCTCATTTAATCACTGTCTTAGTGTCTTTCAGTGCCAACTTACTCTTGAAAGGAAATTTATTTGGCTTAGAATTTCAAATATAAAAAGTAATCAAGTAGCGTGCTTATGTTTGTGAAGACATGATCTGATGATGGTTTCAAAGAGGTTTGAGTCGTAGGGCTTGCATTTGTAGTGTCCTTGGTATAAATTGTTAAATCATCAGAGGGCTGGGTCTCTTGTAGAAATCTTCAGAAGCCAAATCTGTGGGAAGTGAAATGCTTACTGGTTTGCAGATCACAAGGAAGCTAGTTAATGTAAGTATGCTGTTGGCTGGGGATATTGGTGTTACAGGGCTGTTACTGATACTAATGGTCCATCTTAAGCTGTTTCAGATTCTCTTACTATTTAGAAGCACAGCACTGAAACATAATGTGCCCTTCAGTTCCACCCTCTCACTGGATTGTTTCTTTAACCTAGCCGTGAAACTTCTTAATCCCTCTGTGTCATCCTTTTTGTTATCTTCCCTTGGGTTCTGGCATGAAGATCATTTAGCTAACTTCACACCCATGCATGCAGGCAAATTCTCACTTCTGCTGTCTCTTCTAAGCGGTGCTTATTTTATTTTTAACCTGGCTGCTTTCAGAATCAGGCTTATGTGATGTCACTCCCAGCTAGCCGCTTCCTTTCCTTCCTCTCCTCCTTAAACTATTCTGAATAGTAATGACACCTGACAGAAGAGCACCAGTGACAATTAAGTAAAAATGAACATCTGTGTTTGGCTACAGGAGAGAAAAACAGCTTAGCATAGCCGGAGCTCTCCTGTAAGAAGGAGGCAGGGAGAGCTCAGCCCATGGTTTTGCTTGCTGACCAGTCGTGTACGTGCTGCTGTGTGTGGCCCAACCAGCCAGAGATGTGTGAGGGGCTGGGGAATGGGTCTCTGAACTTAAAAAAGCCTTGGGAGTATTGAAATGGGATCATAAAAGCTACTGGAGATGTGTAAGGCTCTGCTCTTGACTCTGCTCTTGCTTAAGTGTATGTGTGAAAAAGGCAAAGAAATGAGTGCTGCAGAGGCCTGGAGACACAAAGAGGAATGGAAGTCTTGAAGTGGGAGATGTAAGGAAGAATCGAGTTTATTGCAGGGGATGTTTCAGCAGAAACTCATATAGCTGCTGTTGTTCACAAATAATTTGCATTTTTTTGTGGGTTTCAGTTTCTGAATCTGGTTTCAGCATCTAAAATTGAGTAGATGGACTGAAATACAGGCACAAGCAAAATGTCAGTGATTGCAGTGTAGGTCAAGTGGCAGCTTTAACATTTGTGTGTCTGTATGTTTGGCAGAATTTCATAGTTCTCAAAAAAGCCAGAGTTCTCAAATGGATAAGTTGTTTCATCTCTAACTGACAATAATGCATTTTTGTCTTAGGATCCTACTTTCAAACCATGCCAGATGAAGACGCATTTTGTGCTTCCCTTCCCAGTGAACTATGTTGGGGAATGCATTCGAACAGTTCCCTACGCAGCTGCAGACTATGCAAGGTGGGAGGCAGAATCAGCAGGGAGCCGCTATATGGGCTGCATAGCACAAAACAAAATGGAAAGTGTTAGGCTGACCACAGAAAATGGAGTGTTGGTAGAAAATGCTTTGCATTGCATTTGTCACAAAACCTTTATGGAGAAGCTTTTGCATGGCTAGGTCCAGAGATGCCCTGTTTCAGTAAATGCTGAGATTAAGTAACAAGGGGCTACTGTCCCATAACTTCCGAATGAACTGCTCTGCCTACTTGGATGTGTCTGAGTTGACAATCCTATTGCACGTAACAAAGTTTAGGAGGCTGCTCTCATGTTTCATTGAAGTGAAATAATCAAGCAAATTGAAATATGATATGGTGAAATATGATATGGTGAGTGATTCTCAGCTTAATTTCAATCCAAAACTTGCGAAGTTAGAATCCATTCCTTTCCTATACATAAAGGTAACCTTAACATAAGGTTAAAATTAGCATTATTTTAATATGTACTTGTATTAACAGTAACTTATTAAACAAGGAAACTTAACATTTTTCCAAAGCAGTGCCACTCTTACAGTGGTGTCACATTATTCAGCTGTTATTGAGTGTTTTTATGGTTAGTATTGTCAAATTCATTTAACATCTTTGCTGTTTTGTTTCTCTCATTACAGCCTTCGAATTCTTGCACGGTTGATGACAGCTAAATTCCTACATAGAGAAATCAGAGAGAAAGGAGGTGCTTATGGTGGAGGTGCTAAACTTAGTCACAATGGCATATTCACTTTCTACTCCTACAGGTAACAGTAGGTTCATTCTTTCCTGTTCGTGTCTGACGGGACTGCTGACTGCATTTACATGTGTCTTTTTTGACTTAGTTGTATCTCTCTTTCAAGATCAAATGAAATAAAAAGAATGTTGAATCACTAGACAGTGATTCAGTGCTGATGATATTAAGATTAGTTGCTTAAGGTATATCAGTTTTGTTGATAAACCTCTCCTTGCTTTCTCTGGTTTCTGTCTTTGGGAAAGCCTAACTTCTCTCTGCTGGTAACACCCATCATTGTGTCTTTGCACTTCCATGTTTACTGTCTTGGTACCAGATTTATGCAAAACTGACTTTCACTTGGAACACCACGAAGTAGAATGTAGTTCCCTAAGGTCCTGGTCTTGAAAGTATGCAGTGACTGTGGCTGGAATCATCAGACATTCAGCAGAAAGTATTGCTGGTGATGAGCTAGGGTTGCTTTCTCCTCCTTTTCTGCCAGTCCAGAACAGTTACTTTGCGTTGGTCTTACCAAAGCACTTCTGGATGAAATTTAAACCAGAGGTGTTGAAGATTAGTTATAATCCCCACTAAAAATGTCATATGGGTAGAGTCCTGGCTGAATAATTTTCCTAGACTGAAGGCAGCCTAGTACAGTACTTGGTTGGGATTTCTAACTAAAATTTGAGCAGCCTTGCCTCCCTGTGAAGCTTCAACATGGTAGGACAAGTCCTGATGAGTATTTCAATAGCTGTCAACCTGTTGCACCTGTTTTACAGAGAGCAGGAACAGGTGTAGCAGGAAACACAGCTTAGAGAAGATATGGTGTATCATAAATATTACTATTGTTGATATCAACGGCACTTACACTTACTAAGCTGTTGCAGCAAATTGAAAGTGCATTGTAAACGGTGCTGGTTTACTGTCTTTTTAATGCCAGTTCCCTGCAGTCTTGCAGCCACTTTTAGGCAACTGAACTTGCTGCACTCGTGTATCTGAAATTCAAAGTATGCCTGGTTTTATAACATTTATTTCTTCTGCAAAAAACCCCCACAAACCTCATTTTGTAAACAAAAAGGCAGTTTATCCCATGTTTAATCCCCAGGTATGTATGTTTGTGTGATGCATAGTAAACTACAAATCAAATGAGAGCAAAGCAATTACAGGATTTCATTTTGTAAGACTGAAATTATTAATTTTACTTTCTTTTTTTTTCTTCTAAAAGAGACCCAAATTCATTAGCCACCTTGAAAACGTTTGAGAAAGCAGTTGAATGGGCCAAATCTGGAGAATTCACGCAACAGGATATTGATGAAGCTAAGCTAGCAGTATTTGCTGCTGTAGATGCACCAATAGCTCCTTCAGATAAAGGTATATTTTCATCAGCCTCCTAATGCTGCCAGTATTTTTTTTTTTTTTAAATTAACTTTAAAGGGATGAAAATAGTTAGTTTCCTAAGCTGTATCATATGGTGAAATTTGTACTTGGAAGATGTAAGACGTTTGCAGTTTCAAGGAAGCTTCTTGATGTCAGGTGAATAAAACTAGAAGATGGAGGTAGATTAAAAAAACTGCCCTTCGAAAGGGCATTAGCTGCAAGCAGCTCAAAAGAAATATTGGTCGTCTTATTCAAAACAAGTTGGAAGGATTACTTTCCTGACACAAGTACACGTACTGACTATGAATGTCTCTAACCTTTTGTGCATAGTTTTATTGAATAACTTAGAGCATAAAAGTCTGTCTGCTACTGTGGAGGGTGTTATCTTTACATATCTGCATACCTGTGGTGGCTGGCAGTATCTTCACATCTTTTCAGTTTGCTCCCTTGTTGCTTTGCTTTCCTCATTTTTCCTTCCCTCCCCCATTCTCAGCTTAATTTCAATCCAAAACTCGCTAAGTTAGAATCCATTCCTTTCCTATACATAAAGGTAACCTTAACATAAGGTTAAAATTAGCATTATTTTAATATGTACTTGTATTAACAGTAACTTATTAAACAAGGAAACTTAACATGAAGCTGACTTTCAGCTGACAGAACTTGGTTTTGGTCTGGGCAGTTAAAAATAAAAGTAATCCATTTTAGATGCGTATGTGAGTGAAATGCGTCCATATTGACTTGGTATTTGTGAGAGTAATGATTTACATTCTTTGATATTTGAACATGTATCTTAACGGAGGTATGGCAAATTTAGTGAAGAGCTGAATAGAAGACCATTGTTCAATAGGCCTGGAAACTGTTGCAGAAATACCTACCCCTTAGTACTACTGTTGTTTTGGTCACTGAGCCCTGTGTAAGGACTTGAACAACCTTACTGAACTTTGAAGTCAGCCCTGCTTTGGGCAGAAGGTTGCACTGGTTGACAGATGTCCTCCCAAAACACTTTTTTTTTTCCTATGATTAGTTGCATGACAAAATGCTTTTCTATTGTCATTTTTGGAGTTAAGTGTTCAGGGACTTATAATATTAATATTATAGTACTGTAGGCAAGTATTCCAACAAAAGCATTAAAGCATTTGTATGCAGATTTCTGTATGTAGTACAAAAAGGTGATCAGACCTTTGTGTGGCACATCCATATCAGCTTATTGCAAATCTTAAGAGTTTGTTGTAATAAACCACAATAGAGATGCTTAATGAAATGCAGTTTGGCTAAAACACTGTTAGAAACCGCTGAGACTTTAGAATGAATCATGCTAGGGTGTTTTAGGTTTTTTGCCATTATGTTTAGATTTTTTAAAAAACTAAATCACCTGCCAGTACAGAATAGGAATCTTCCCCCCCACCCCCTGAATAGGAAACTCTTACTACCTCAGAAAATTAATTTACCCAGTTCTAACCTTTGATATTTGATTTACAGTTAGATATTGTCTCAGAACAATGGCCTAATGGTAGTCCCTATTATTCCCTTCCAGCACACTGTCTTAGTTTGCACTCCTTCATGCACGTAATTGTAACTGAGATTCCAGTCACCAATGCAGTGCATGGTTTTGTTTTCTTTTTTCCTAGGAATGGATCATTTCTTATATGGGATTTCAGATGAAATGAAGCAGTTGCACAGAGAACAACTTTTTGCTGTCAACAGTGATAACTTGGTTGATGTATCAAACAAGTAAGTTTATGCTCAATGTAGTAAAGTGTTTACTTGAAAAACTGAATAAAATCTAATTTGTAGAAGAAAAGAGTTTGTGAAAGTTGTAGTAATAGTTCATGGATTTCTTCTCTTGGGCTTTTACACTACTTTATTTATTTTTGTAACCTAGAGAGATGTTAATTATATCCTGCATATTGCATTTTAGCAGATTTAACTCCTTCCTATGTTCTGAGATTCTGGTAGATAGATAAGATAGTTTTATGTTTAAAGAGGCTGGAAACAGTCTGGAGAAAAAGTAGACATCCAGCTCCTGGCTGTAGGTGCTGGTTCTTCTAGACTTAAAACATTTTGTGCTTCTTAAGTCCAAAGTAGAATTCAGAAGTCTAAAGCCTTCCACTAGTGAAGAATACAAGGTTAAGGAGATGATAGTCTAGTTAGGGCTGTGCCTTAGGAGACTCTTGTGTTGTGATGAGTGGGGAACAAAGAACGGGTATGTATGAAACAGCACTTTTTCCTGAGATGGGAATATTTTTAACTTGTATAGCAGAGTTCTGGATAACTGCACACAGCAGCTTCTCATTTTTTTTTTCTTGCAGGTATCTTGCAGTTGGGAAGAGCACTCGTGGTCAAGCTGTACTTGGCCCAGAAAATGCAGATATCGCTAAAGATCCCTCGTGGGTCAAACGATGAAGTGCTGCTGAATATCTAAGCTAATACAAATCAAAGCCAATCTGTGTGACTATATAATTAGGGTTTTTTTAGTAACTTTTAACAGTGCTGTGGTTCAACTTAAATGCTCATTGCTGCTTTTAACGGTGTCCCAACATACCAGTTAAAAGCTGTCCTTCTCAAAATAGCTATGTGAATTTTTTTTTAACCATACAGTATTTGAGAGCAAGAATTGCATGTTCTGTATGGCAAAGACAAACCTTAATTAATATTTAACTGAAGACTCACTCCTACAGTCACGTATGAATACTATATAAATAAAATATTTTTATATATGTAAAACTCTGTAATGGTGTTTCTTTGAAATCATGTCTGCTCTTGGACACAGAAAGAACTATGTCTCTCATACTGACAGATTTCATTCTTTGGTGTTCTAACTCCAGCTTCCTTTGCATAAGCCACCTCCAGAAAGAGGAGCTTTGTGACAGTGCGGTCCCCGTCACATCAAGCCAAGCTTGTAGTGAATTGCAGTGTAGTGGGCAAATCACTAATGAATCAGTATACGGTGTATTTTATGTTCAATTGATCTTGCCAATTTGGGCAACATTCAGTCATATTTTGATGTGACACTGTCTAACCTTTGTCAAGGTCTAGTTAACAGATAAACTGGCATGAGGAGACATCGTTTGGCTGTGGTTGTCAGCGTAATTTAAAAAATCAGTTTTACCCTTTTTCATCATTATAGGGTTGGGTTTTTTTTTTGTTTGGTTGGGTTTTTTCTTTTTTTTTTTTCTTAATAGTCTTGAAGAAATTGAGAGAAAGGAAACAATGAAGCAAGGATCAGATTATACCCTTCTGAATCTCAAGTTGTTAAAGCTTCCCCTGCTCCTGGAAAAATAATTTTATCATCATCCCTGTACAAAGAGAAAGGATTCAGAGTTCTCGCCTAATCCTGAAGAAGCAATGAAAACCAGCTTGCCCTGCTGTGACTACTTTCTGCATGGTTACAGAAGGAATAGGGCAGTTGCTTTTTTCCTTCACTGGAGCATACAGAGAATCCTTCATGAAGCATTATTCCCCCAATTGTTTACCTGCTTTTAAATACAATTTCTGACAAATCACTCATGATGTTTGCAACAGTATTTTATTTGACTTCAAGATACATTAAGCACATCCTGTAACTCAACACAAAGCTAGCCATCTACACTTATTTTTTGGGTGTAAGTAAGTACTCTGAAACAAAGTGCAGGAAGTGAGTAACTTACAGAGTGCATAGACCAGTGTTGCACTTACTGTTAAACGGTAGTATCAGTAAATGGTGCTTATCCATTAGATGCTAGGGTTTGTTTCAAACATAACACAAATACAGGACAAAATCTGTGTGACATCTGACTGTTTTGTTTAACGTAAAGTGCTGGTACAATAATTTAAATGTTACAAAACAAAGCTGTAACGATTCTAAAGCATTGTTACTCACAATGTGTATCTATTACAACAATCTAAAAGTGATCTCTTTAGATGGCTCCGGTTTCTGCTTCCTTTGGGCTGTGCATAGCAACATGCTCCAGCTGGCCTGAATCTGAAACATCATAACTAGTCTTGTACTTGGCCAGGATTTTCATCAGTGGTCGCAGCTTCAGCCACCATTGCTCCTTGGGAATCCTGTGTCTGTGTAAGAGATGTGGTGAGAAAAAAAAAAAAAAAGATACGGGCATTTACTTAGCAGCTAAGGCAATACTAACAGTAATGGCCTGCCTTATAAATAGGATCAGATACTGACATTTACAGTGTGATGTAAGCAGTGACCCAAAATAGGGAGAAATGAGGACAAAATACTGAAGGAATTAATAGATTGTACTATAAAGCTGTTCTTTATAAGGTAAGTGTAATAATTAATAGCAAACGGTGCAAAAAACACTGCTCCATTAAACTGTACTAGTAGTAAAGTAATTCTAGGCATTACTAGAGCAAAGACAATTACAGAAAAGTTATTTTAAAGGACAGTGGAGTCCCAGAATTCGAAACAAGAGACTTCCAAGTATAAGGAGGATGAAGAGAAAGCATGAAGGGAGCTGTTACAAAAGACAAGTGAACAATCAAAGTGAATCACTGACTCCGTGTAGGTCAAAGACAAAAGTGGAGTAAAATGGCTGGCAAATGCTGTGTGTCAGCACTGTGAAGATGATGTTTGTTTGATGTGGTGAAAAGAAGCCTGTTGTTTGAAATGTAAGCAGTGTATACGTACACAAAGTCTGTTTCATTCTTAAGTTCAGCCACAGGTTGGAAAACAAGGTTGCGTCTACGCATTCCCAGCAAACAGACAGAGTCATCAGTATTGGCAAATACTTTTCCTAAAAAGAATGAAATCATTCAGAATCTTTCTTACTCATACTTGTAAGGGCAAACACCCTTTTTTCTGTAGTTAAATTGAATTGGGAGCTTACAGTGGCTTAATTCCAGTTACTGAATACTTAATGTAATGATAAAGCATCAATTAGTACTTTAATAGGGTTAGGAGATCTTTTTACATTTAACTTTGGTGATTAACAATTAAAATACAGTATAATTAAGGAACAATAAGACTGAATTTCAAAATCCAATTTTAAATTAGATTTTAGTAAATAATGCTTTACAAAAATTCCCAAAGAAGACATATTACCTTCTTCTGTCTCCCATGTAGCAACCATGAAACAAAAAGGAAGAACAGATGTAACTATATAACCATCAACTCCTTCATGCATGAAAAACTGCAATCACACTAGCATTTTCTTAAAGAAAGATAAGAAAACAGCTATCTGAATTATTGACCTCACATGAAATCTTACAGCAGGAAACAGAGCATGTCATTACTGAATAATAATAACATAACCAAGAGGGAAAGAAGTATGCTGACTAACAAACTAACACACCTTCATATGTTTGCATAGCAGAGTAGTCTTACATATTGATATCTACATCAAACACAGTAACAAGACATAGCACCAAGTATTTCTGCACCTTTTCGGTAGGTTTCTTTCAGTTTTTTGGAGATCCACTGCATAGCTTTTGCAGATATTTTTGTCCCAAAGTTCCTATCAAATGGTGAAGGTGCACCACCCTGTGTGAAAATTTACAGGTAGGTTAGGTTAGTTTACAAATGAGTATTTGTGTCTTTTTATTTTACCAGTTATCTCTGTTAATAGCCTGCTCTACACCTCTTACTTCCAGTTCTCCCACTTACTTGGAAAAAGAAACAAACCAAAAACCCCACCACACAAATCAAGCTAAAACATTCAAAATCGTGTTAAGCACCTGTAGAATTCTCATGGAATCAGTAATACTTTTCACTTGGATAAATGGAGGGCACTGTTTTCCCCTTCTTCCACTTCCTCTTAATGCTGATCATAAAGCACTGCCCAGCTACCACGCTGCCACAGGGCAACCTAGCTTCAGCACAATATAAACCAGGAAACTGTCAAAGGAGAGGTGTCAGAAGGAGCCTAAGAAACCTAGGTGCTGACTGTGACCTAGGAAGCCTGGGAAGCCTAGCTCCATTGCAGCTAGAATGAGGAAGGCCATAATGCCGGGTATGCAATACTAGGATGAAACAACTGCAGTCTGACTTTCTACACTAGTAGTCATTTTGTTTTCTTTTTCTTCCCCTGCTTTCACTCCAAGTATTACAGCAGCCTTTATATCGTTCTGGGACCAGAAGTGGTAGGTATTTTTTTAAACTCTCAATATATAAAGCCTGACTTTTCTGTCCATTTTCAATGCAGCAGATGGGACTGAAATCATATGTGAAGTAGCTCCAAACAGATTGTTTGACTAATGCTGATCTTGACCTTCAAAATAAACTCTGCTAAATTTATGCAGAAAGTGCCAACCTCAGCATTGAATAATCTAAAAATATATGAGGAAGGGGAATACACATACAACTTGAAGTTACCTAAAAGCAGAGACAGTAGTTTCCCTACTAGACTTAAGAAATTTGGTTCTACATGTATTTTTTTACTCTACCTCAGTCTTCATGATTAGAGTAGCCAAATTAGAAACTTACTATTTGCCCACTAGCAAGCAGTACAGTGAGATAAAGAGATGCAAGGTACAAAGATCACAAGGAGTAGCTCACTACTGTCTCTTCTACAAGAAAAATCCATCTGTACTTATCTTCTTAGTGAAATATCTCTTCTAGAGTTCAGAAGCCAGATACATTATGGATGGGCAGATAAGTGTATTTTAAGGATGTATTACAGTAATAACAAGATAGATGTGTAATTGTTTATTAATATAAACAGGAGATGAAAAAAAATGAGACTCACTAAAAATCTAATGTGTGTTTTCCTAGATTTTTAATAATGAATTGCAACAAAATATAATGCTGACAAAAACTTCTGCATAACCTACAAAAATCTACACACTTTTCTTTTCTTTAATCCTAAGTCAGACTTGCCTGAAATGCTTGAATAGTGTGTGCTCATGCTCTTTGTTCATACAAAGTTAAGCTTTCCTGTTATTTTAAGGTAACTTTTACCTGTTGCATGTGGCCCAATACATTTTTTCGACAGTCAAACACTCCTTTTCCTTCTTCAGAATACAGCTGATAAATGAAGTCAGTTGTGTAGTTCTCATTGCAGTTCTCATTTCTGTAACAATTAAGGGCAGATACAATTAGCAAATTTACTATTAAATTGTGGATGTCTTTACAGATACTGAATGACAAAAGTTTTCCCATTTTCACGGTGCAAGTAATCATGGCTAGATATTTTCATCTAATCACACATGTTCACTTTCATGTAACATGCTCACGATTTTGAAGCCTACATTGCTTTTACTACACTGACATCACTGGCAGGTCACTTGGAATCCACTGTTGAATAAGGTAGTGAAAAAGACCATTTTAGGTCTGTCAAGTTCACTATGCAGAGGAAAAACTGCTTTAAAACAAAAAGTCATCACATCCAATGCAATCATTTTGCCTTTTATAAAAGCATGGCTAATGAATAGTACCTTAGGCTGTTCTTCACCAATACTGTAAACATAGGATATTTTTTCAACCTAGTCATATAACTAGTAGAACCTGAACAAATGTAATGGTATCCTCATACAATTTATTGTGGTATTCATTTTTCAGCCCTTCGCTACTTGGCATACTGAAAGTAAATGCTCAAGAAAGAAGCTACAGCCTGATTTATGCTGCTTAAGAAGGTATAATTTTAAAAAAATGATAATAAATATATTTTAAATGTTTTGATTTTTGAAAGCTATTTTGTTCTGTGTTATCTCCTAAAATCTAAGTAGGATTTTTTATAGTAAAGGCCATACTGCATCTGTACAAATGTATGCTGGTTTTCACACTATCTTTAGTAAGAAAGAATCTATGATAAAAGACAAACCCAATGAGAAATTAGGTTGAAAATAGGATAAAATATTAGACTGTAGAGCAAATACATTTACATAGAAAGAAGCTTTGGACTTGAGCATCCAGGCAGCTCCTAGACTTGCCTTCTGGAGCTACAGTTTTAGTAAAAATCTCATGCTAAAGGAATAAACAAGGAATATAGACTTAGAGCGTCTTTGCAAATCGCCAAACAGCCTACTTGGCTGGAAGTGCTCAGCATCACTGATGCCATCTAGTAAAACTACTTCTGCTCACCTCAGCACTAGACCACGCTGGATACTAGTTTTCATTTTTTCAGTCAAGTGCTCCACGTTAGCCTAGAAAGAACAAAAGTATTCTTAATGAGCCATACAGAGCTCTAAAACAACTTTAATGAGCCTACGTATCCTGAGAACTTCTGTGAAGTATTCCACATCAAGTATTATGTGCAAATTCAAATAATCGGCACGTTTTTGGAGACTGGTTAATATCCTGTGTGTGCCTATTTATCTTGGGTTAAAACTAACTTCTTCCTCCACATCACAAATAACTGATTTTAATAGCAACACCAAGCTGGTTCTTTATATGCTATACTCGTATAGCACCAAGTTGGATAACATCGATATGCACAAAGATACAGAAATTGCCACACAAGATTGTCTCTTGCCCTTACTCCCGTCTTTGCAAAAGTCCTGTTATGGATACAGTGATGTACTGCTGTGCTGGTACTCCCACATATGACAGAATAATACACGCCACTGAGAAATGAGTGGGGAGGAATTACAATTCATTTCACACCTTTTTTCCTCTCAGGAAATTCCTGTCTGTTTAGCTTTGTATTTGTTCATGATCACAGCTAGCAACACCTACCTCAGAAACGTAAAATTCTCATGGTAGAAACGTTCCCTATCAGCTTACACCCCAATCTGTAATCCTTGAAGCCAGAGATTTTTATTTTAGTAACATCTCCAAACATGCTCTCAACGGTACTGGTACCAAAGTCAGCATCCAATACACCTTGCATACTGTTCAGCTCCTGACATTAATAGTTGTCTAATACAATGGAAAAGGTTGGGGTTTTTTTTTCCTACTTTTGTTTTTCTTTTACAAGTGCCCAGGTCTGTTCATTTACATGTAATTTGATTTTCAATCAGAAGAATAAAAAGGAAACAATTCACCTAATAGTGTTTAACACTAATACGATAATTTTGTCAATTAATTGAATCTGATGCCAAGAGTAACTGGGTGTATGTTCCTTTATACAATATGGCATAAGAACTGGCATTATATGGAAGTGCTACTGACAAACACAGCTTTTAGATGCAATCTAAACATTTAGGGTTTTTTATAACATGAGCCATCTACTTCAAGCATACACATTATGCTATACATGTACAACAATTTTAGGATCTACTTAAAAATGAGGAAAGCATTTCTAATGCTGTATACCTGGAGCTCTCGAATATCAAACTGTTCTTCGAAGATATAGGCAGCATCAGCTCCTGCCGCCAGGGCTCCCATATTAGCCAGATAGCCACAATAACCACCCATGGTCTCAATGATGAATACACGACGCTTGGTACCACTGGCTGACTGTTTGATGCGATCACATGTCTAATCAAAGATAAGATAGCGTAAATTCAAATAAAAGAGTCTGAATTCCTATGTTTTACATGTCATGCAATCTTATGTCACTTATTGGTAAAAGAGTTTAAGAAATTTAGAAAAATATATCCTTAAAAATTCCAACATACTATAACCCATTTAACTATAATAATTACCAAATAATTCTTACATATCGTACATTGAACACTACAGTCAAAATAAAATATTTTTTTCTTCCTACAAACACTAAAGCAAGAATTAATTTTGCTTTGTGCATGGAATTAAAAGTTATGATAGTTTTCTAAAAGAGATACAAATAAAAGAGCTTTTTAACCCAGCTTTGGTATGAGTCAGATCCTCTTCTTTGCTTTAACTCTATTAATTACTGAAGATTTTATTTCTTCTTAGAATTGATTTTAAAATTCACTGCATTCTCAACCATACTTAACAGTTATAGTTTCTTAAACTTAAGTCTTAAGCATGTATTGCCTTATTGTTAACTTTCCAATAATGATATCCACATAAATATAATTCTTTCAAGCACTACTGGAGTTTAGGTTTTTTTTTAATGTTCTGGGTTTTTTTATTAATAGGTACATACTTACTATAAAAAGACTTCAATCTCCACTTGCATCTTACACTCACCAGCATAAGAAATGTTCTCTACAAAGAGATTTATTGCTTACATGCCACCAAATACCATCAATATTTATCAGAGCTGCCTAAGAGACTTAGAAAATAACAGAGAAAATCTCCAGTGTGATGGGACCTAGGAAACCTAGGAAATTGTAGAAACTTTGGAAAACATAAAAACCTAGGAACTAGATTACTATGGATCTCCAGGTTTTAATAATACTCAAAAAGTTATTTGACAAACTCTCATTTCCTAGAATGAGTTTTTCTGCACTTTGAAGTTATGTTAAAGTAATCAGATAACCTATCTTCCTTTCAGAAAGCAAATAAGAGAATGAAAAAGATACTGTTTCCTTCTTTGTCTTAAAAATAAATAAATAGGTTATACTCTTGGTGACAAGAAGAATTTTGTGAAACTGATGTACTGTCCCTACACCAGTTCTGTTCAGTAAAAACAAGAAATAAAAGCACCTGAGGTTCATCATCTTGAAATCTGAATTATGATAATGTTAAAAAATCCCAATGCCTCCATGGTTTTCTGAATGAGTAACTGCAGATGCTGTAATATTTGATTTATTTCTGTTTCACAGATATTTACAAGCAGAACCTTCATTCAGCTAACTGAAAATAATACTTCAATCTGAAACAAAGATTGTGAACAAATACACCTAACAGACCACAGTACAAATAATGAATTCATGTATGAGAAAACTTAAAATAATAAAAAATCAGAACTTCTAACACAGTATTACTTAATACATTGAAGGACTAAAACCAGTGTATGTGTGCATTTAGGTCCAGCTACCAAAAGATACATGTGATTTCATTTATACCTATTTTATTTATATATTTGCATATGTGCATGTTACACGTATACATCCAGACATTTATACAAGCACAAGCACAGCATTCACATTAATTTATTCAGAATATGGATTGACATTCTGTCACCCTAGACAGAAAGTATCACCATAACAAAATAACAAAGTCACAAAAGCCTATGCTGAACTGCAACTGTTTTTTAAAAATGACATGTTCTTTTACCTCTCTTGGATTTTACAATGTTCTCAAGCACTTTACTTTCCCCTTACAGATGTGGTTTCCTAAGAATTTTTTTCTACCATTCTTGCTCTCTCAGAATGACTGTGACAGAAATATGCAAATACAAAAATGGCACAGATGGATTTTAAAGAATCATTAATTCATCTACTACTCCATAGGCTGGACAGGCCAAAACTCAAAATGCCTGATGCAGGTTTCAGAAGTTTTAAACATGGAGGCATGGTGACTCTTTTTGGACTACTCTTTGGAGTTCCATTGCTAGTTGAGCTTTCACATGAACTGAGACAGCTTCATGAAAAAGCTGATATTGAAAACTTCACCAAATCAAGTGTTCTATTTTTAGTATAAATAATTCATTATAACCATAACAAAATTCAATAGATACAATCACTTTTATTTTTTACTAAGCATTACTGAAAGCTGTACAAATTGGAAGTAAAATTAATAATAATTGCTGCTTCCTGAAAAAAGAGGAAGCAGCAATATATGCGATCATTTTTCCCCACTGTGTTTTCATGTTTTCATTTTTACAGGTGCATCACTGTTAGAAGTGATATCAGTACTAATCAGCAGGCTTAGCTTGACATTTATAAAGTAGGCAAGGTGGGACCAGCTAATGGAGTGGTAAAAGTACCTGTGTCCTGCCTATGAATGTATTGCTACAATTCACCCACGCTACATCTTAGGTCATCTTCTCCCCAGGGATGCTGTATAGCATCTCCCAAACACCAGGCCATAATGTATTCCGATACAGCTCTCAATTATCTACTGGAGCTTTTTCACTATAACTAAATAACACTGTATCAGAGCAGGAAAACAAACCTGCATTTCTCAAACCCCTGGATCTCTATTCTGACTTGCTTGGCCATTTAGTTCATAATTAGTTATACAGACCGATAATGAGGGTGTTTGATGAAAGTCAGAGCTGTTCAGAGGTTTACTCATTTGGCTGCATTAGACCCCAACTCGGTTCCCTTTGCTGTGGCTCCAGCAGACTCAGTAGGATAGTAAAGAACTTAAAGAGTCCATAGAGCAGTTGTACCAAAGGGAAAAAACTACAGCAGACTAAAACTAGAAAATTGATTGTTCTGACTGAAATAGAAAACTCACTCATATCAAGTTTCTGGCCTCACACTGTTTAGTTAGCATCAGTGACAGGCTTAACTGCTTACACATTTATACGCAATTAATATATCTTAAGCCTAATGCAGTCTAGGGGATTATTCACAAGTTTAGTGCTAACCATGTGCTTAAAATGCTCTACTGCATTGAGCTAAGTCATCAGCCCATGCAATAAATGTGGCATTTATTTACAAAACATGTGCTTTCTTCTTTTACATAAGTAATGTTGAGGAGCTATGTAAGATAAAAAACAAAATCAAAGCAAGTAAAATATTTTATTCTCAGTAAAAGCAAATGCTCTAAGCACTAACACAGCAGTCTTGAATAACAAAACAGAGTCCCCAAAAGGTAAATATAAAACACAATTAACTTTTATAAGGTTCATCTGTAATCAATCTTGGAAAACTTCTTAACTATAAATCATAAAAAAATACAGTAACTGAATTATTTTAGAAAACTGGACATGTCAAGGTCTTTAGGTATCCTCATCTTATGTACTTTATCATCTTAACTTTTAAAAGATATGCAGTCTTACCTCCACAATAGCATTCAAGGCAGTGTCAGCACCAATGCTAAAGTCTGTGCCTGGCACATTGTTGCTAATAGTAGCAGGCAACACACAGATAGGTACGCAAAACTCCTCAAAGCGGGAACGTGCCTCATGTAGCTGCAGACAACTTTCATAGGCCTGAAGCAGTGGTACAAGTATGAGTGATACATTCCTTGTCTTTGGATTGCTCTGCTAACGACTCCTTGCATGTGATGGTAAATTTGGCTGTCCATTGGCCCAAGTAAATACAATTGGTGAGATTATTTGGGGGAGGATATCCTGCACATACCACAACAGTGCACTGGGGTTGCATTGGCACAATGCTCTTTGAAGAAATGCTAAGATTAGTGCAAGTTAATAGAGAGTGAATGTGAAGTGTGCAGAGGATAGAGGTCTGAAGCAGCTGGGCAGAAAAAGACAGCTTAAAGGTAGACTAGAAATCATTCCACAAGAAACCACTTAAAGAACAAAGTTTGAAACATGTTAAGGAGTTTAGAAAGTTAACTGGCAAAACACCTACAACTTGAAGGAAATGCTTAAAGAAAGATGAGTTTTTAAAAACTATGTTATCCTATAAAGTCAAGACACACATCTATTTCCACCAAGAAGAAGGAAAAAAGTTTTGTCTATGCCATCCAAGATTCTATCAACATCTGCCTCTATGCACATAGACTGGACGTAGGCCCAGAAAAATCCAGGAATACGTGCACATGGATGAGTTAAAGTTTGCATGTATAGTTCTAAGATTCTTTGAAAAACAGCTGTAGGTCCTTGGGAAGATTCCAAACACTACAAAATAAATTGTCATGTGAAAAGGACTAGGTGTTCCTAATAGATGTCAAAAGAATACTTAAAGGTTAAGATTTTGCAGCTGATTCAAGTCAGTAAACATATTTTTTAGTTACATTATTCCAATTCTTTCTAATCTAAACTAATCAGCATCTCTCATGATGTGTGGCAATTTTTCAAACTGCCTATATAATGACTCTCCACAAGAAAGCCCGATTACATAGTATGTTACGTTTTTCTTAATCTCTTTCTCCCAGAAAGGACTGATGTTCACAGAAGTCTCATCTTTTCAATTTCTCAAATTGGTTCAGAGAAACAAATAATTGCAGATCAAAATTAGACAGCTATCCAGCTATCTCCACAAATATTTATACAGTGACTGATTTAAGCAATAACTTCGGAGAAAATTACGGGAAAAAATTCACCTGTGAGAATTCTGCTCTCCAGGTTTTTGTCCTAGATAGAGCCGATCCTATTCAGTGAGGACAGGACAGGACATATGGCAGTAAGTGCAAACTGACTTTCTATCTCTACTCACGTATTTTGTAAGTGTAACTTTCAGATAAGCTCAGTGCTAGGATGCATTTCCAGTTTAAGTCTAAAACACAGTCTAAAAGATTGCACTTTCAGACCTGTAGCTCTGAGAAGCAGTATAGCCAGAAAAACAACAAACGTGGTTTTTTTTTTTTTTTTTAAGTGGATAAGATTTCACTGAGAAAGTTTCAGTAATTGCCTAGCCCAACTCAGCTCAGTCAGCCTGCTTTGAATTTTTATTTCTACTGAATAATAAAGACGTACATTGAGTCACATGTGGCTTCTTGGAGATCTGCAAAACATGAGTTTCTCTAAAAAGTTTTATACTGAGACTTTTGGGAAACCAAGGGAGATTTAGAGCAATAACTAACACAATTGGTTAGTCTGCATTTATGATAAGATGCAGTAAAGATATGTTTTACTTGCATTAAATATTGTCATTTTATTTGATGCAAGTGATTTCAGCCAACATATCCAAAGACTGTACCTTCACCAAGCATAAGCATTAGATGATTACATGCAACATCTTCACATCACTGCAGCAAAATACAGAAATGCTTTCAATAAAGGGTCACTTAATAATTATAAAGGGTAAACAAATAACCAGTGGTTTTAATAATTGCTTTACAACTTTTTTTAAAAATAAGTACCACAGTAAGATCATAGAGGGATACTGTACCCTTTTATTGTGTTTGTGTTATTAAAAAGGTTATTGTCATAACCCAGGATGCTTTATAAAAATACAGGCAGTCAAGCAAAGACTGTGGTCTGTTGAATTTGTGTTGATCTAAATGCAAATAGCCATCGAAAGGGGTGGATTTACTGCCCTAGTTCCACATTCAGCTGTTGCTAGGACTGAAGTGGATGAAAACTTAATTTATTAGCTAGCTTGGCCAGTCTAGTTTTCCATTTCCTAGTTCAGATTAACATGGAACCATACATGCAAATACCAGCACTGGGAGGATATAGAAGTTTGTGTTTTTCTAGGGAAATGCATAGAGACTGCATTAAGGCAACCTAACTGTAGTTTTCTTCACTCCTCAGTGGCTGTTTGCTGTTCTTTTTCTCACAAAACCAATTAATCAACCTGCACCCCCTTCACTTTGATGAAATATTGTCAAAGAAACATTAGCAAGTTTTAGCCTCTTCCTTTTTGAGGTTCTATTTTTCTGCATCTCTAGTTGACACTGTTTTTCATTTCCTTGTTTACTTCTATGTCTCCTAAATAAAATTAATATTCTTCCATACCTTGTTCTGGTTTATTCCTCTTTCCATCAGTGTTCTCTAGCCCATCAGTAGGCTTTGTTTTCAAATTAAATTTTCATCCTTTCCACTCTCTTTCCCTGCTCTGTAGCTGAAAGAGTCCAATTTTTTATTCATTCTGCTTAATTACAGAGTAGGTTTCTGCTTTTTAGTTCCACTTGCAAAACGTATTGCTAACGTCTCTTTTTGATTAATATTAAGTAATCAAACTTTCATTTAAAGAGAAATTTCTAGCCTTCATGGTTCTGTAGGTAAAAACATAACACTTCTTGGTCGTCACATTCCAGAAGTCTGCTATTTGACATTCTATTAATTTCACTGGATTAGCAACATGAAATTGATAATATAGTTATTTTTATTATGATAGTTATTTTACTGATGCTTCTTTTCACAGAAAACCCACAGTTCATGTTCTTATCCTGCAATCCTAAACAATCTGTTTTGTATATCTAGGTATACAAGCCTTAAGCATACCCTTTTCAGGTACAGAAACATCCAGCTTTCCCCAGGTATTTTATATTGGGGTTTTCACTGACCATTGTTTGCACTAATATTCTGAAAACTGAAGTGAAAAATACAGCATATCATAAAATTGAAAACATTATTCGAAGACAAACCAATTCTACTCTTCAACTGATTACAAGCCTGTATTATAAAACAAAAATGGAACAAATGGAACATTTAAAGACGGTCACAGAATCAGTTACAGAATCTAAATTCTAATTATTGAGAGATGTACCGTCCACTATCTATGACTTAGGGAAAAGCACACTCTTTCCTAATCTCTCACTCAGAAGTTATGTATCTGTTGTTCTGGTTTTTACTGTTTTTCTTAAATGCAGCATCTTAACACACTTCATCTGTAAATGTCTCAAGGTACCATTTACATGCCTTGATATGTTTCAAACAACCTGACATTGACAAGTGTCTGGCAATGCCAAACACTAACAAAGCCTCATTACCCAGCAGAAATGTACTTACCTTACTAAAAGCTGTCAAGAACATAAAGTAAGAATAGTACCACAGAAAAACTAAGTGTGATGACATCTTGGTGTTCATAAGAGGTACTAATCTGAGAGCACTGAGAACTATGATGCATTTATTGACCTAACAGTGGCAACTGGAATAAAAGTGCTATAAACTAGATATAATAGACATTCATGTCCATCTGCTACTTTTGTTTACCACAGTCAATTGTATGACTTTTATTGAGCCTAGTCAGTCACATTTAGTAGAAGGCATCATCACTACTGAACCTGATTTGAAGATATGACACATGAATGTAAGGATACATTTTCCATTATCAGTTTTAGTGAATCATCAGAGTTCAAGCAATCAGAGTAGAAAACTGAAAAGATATCAAGCAGAAGTGTTTCCCTATACAAAAGTCTGCTCCTTCCCAAGAAAAGAACAAAATTTAATTTTCCATTGGATTTAATCTAAATCTTGCAAAGCCATTATATTTCACACTTATTTCAGAGAAAGATCTAGGCAAAATAAAATGCAAAAACAAGACTAAAGCTATTTGTAAAAAAAAAAAAAAAAAGATAATTTTGAGAAGTTTTCAACTCCTGCACTGAAAATACAGACACTGATATTTTGTTTTCTAATGAAAGCAGATGGTATCTAGAAACCTAAATATAAAACAAAACACGGCAATGAGGAGAAAGAGACTGACTGACTACGATATATAAACATAAAATAACCTAGAAAAAGAAGTTAGGTAAACAAAGCTTATAAAGGAAAGAAAAGAAGGAAAGTAGGTGTTATGCACTATCATTTTACTCACCTTAATTTGTGATCAATCATTTTGGGCAGATATTTTTATTTACCAGAACTGGAAACAACAACATTTATAACCTAAGTTGTCTATAAAGAATACGTTCAAGATAAATTTTAGTTAGCTAACAGCCTTGTTCAAGGCAATAGTTAAGGAAACTGAAATTTTCTAACTGAAGGGTTTATTTTGCTGAAGACAAAAATATTTATGTTGGCATAGTAAAAAAAAAAAAAAAAAAACAAAACCAGAATAGGTGAAAATTATGTTAGTGCTTTTGAAATTGATAACGTTTGAGGAATCCTTCAAACTTTTGAAAATAGTATCATGAATGAAATCTTCAAATACATCTAAGCGATAGAAGAACTGACATTTAATTTTCAAAAGTAACTGGAAACTCTTTTCCCACTTCACATGAGCACTAAGCTTGTTATTCTTCACTTTTAAAAATGTAGCTCAATATGTACAATCAGTGAAAAATTCTACATTCTGGCTCCAACATGGCTGGAGACAAAAATCAGAAAATGGAACTTGTAATAGAGTATGGTAATTCATTGTAACTCACTAAGTTATGAAATAACTGTTTCTTCTTTTAAATGAAAATGTAAATTCAGTTTTTAAGACGAATGCTTTATTAGGTCTTTGCTATGTTTTAAACAAACTACGGACACTCTGCAGCTGTATTTGTAATACGAATGTGTCCACAGATTACGCTGAAAACAAAAAAAAAAATTGAAGGAAGTGTAATGTTATTGCTGTCATTTCACAGACAAAATTGTGTCAGGATATATAGAAACAGAATTGCTCTTCTTAGCAGAGGTGTGATGGATTAATGCTTAGGTGATTCAGATGAACTGTAATTGTGCATGCCTGAAAATTTAATTTGCATGGTGTTTGACCATGCCTTCTGTCCAGCTGGGGTTAGTATTAACCAATCTGGTTTTAACTTATATCGTATTACTGGATTGGATTTTTCAAAAAATACTTCACACTACGTCTCAACTGTTTTTGTTAAATCTGTTATTAGTAGAATACAGGTAATTCCTATTATTAGAACATATAGAGCTTACAGTCTCTATTAGAGGAATAAAGATGTTACATAAATAAGGATCTCCTTCTGAACAGAACAACATTCACTCGGTGTTTGTTACAGCTAGGTATACTGATACTTCACATATAATGGGGATATTTTTTCCTCTACAGTGCACCAAATGATCATCAAGTCTTAGCTTTAGGTTTCTTTCTTCTGTATACAATAGATAAATGCCATCTTATTTTGTAGTTTACAAATCTATAGGCCATTGTAGTTTCAGATGAAACCTAATGGAAGCATTTGGGATCCTAAACCTTCTCTTTTTTAACTAGGTATCATGAATGTGGCTATATCAAATAACTATCATCTTCCAGATTACATTTCCAAAGTTCTGGTCTATAAAAATATCCAGCTCTAGCCAATTTAGTCAGTTTTAACCAGAACTGCTTTGTCAGTAAGCGCACACACCAGAATAGACTTACATCAGTTATAGTGTTCAGAGCAGTATCTGCACCAATGCTGAAATCTGAACCCGGTACATTGTTGGATACAGTTGCGGGAACCATAACCATTGGAACACAGAATTCGTCATATTTCTCTCGGGCAGCTGACAATTCCAGAAGTCCAAGGTACGCCTGTTGGGCACAGGCATTGGGTGAAAAATTAGGATGAATAAAATAAGGGCAAAGTTGGAATGATAAAATGGAAAGGGCCACAGGGGGAGCCATTTCTACCACAGCACACTTGAGCAAGTCAAAACATTAAGGAACCACTAAAATCTAACACATAAACACAAAAAAAAGAAAGCATTAAAAACAGGTATACGTATGACAACAAACAATAACTAGAACATTCATTTTCAAGGGAATATATAATTTAGACATACTAAGTGCTTTGTACAACATGAATATACTGCAAACTAGTCCCCCAATCTTCAGGTACTGTTACTCCTCATTTAAAATCTCAATATTTCTGAACTGTTAACCATGCATAACAGGTTGGAAAAAAATGGATGATTCATTCCATATGAAGAAGCAGTAAATATGTCTTCTCTGTGAAGAGCTGGCAAAATAATTTCCTGAATCTAGATCTCAAAAGTTTATTATTTTGGTAAAATAAAGTTAACATAAAATATGGAAAAATAAGTTAATACTTCTCTAGATCAAAAACAGATTTTGAAATGCACTATGTGAGAAAGAGTTGCTTAAGTAAGGGACCACAGTGCAATTACTACTAAAGGTCAAGAACTTCTGGAAGTGTGTTCTAAGTATTGATACGTTACAGGTTGGAACTTGTACTACTGAAGTCATTAATTATTTTTTTTAATACAGAAATACTATCATGCTATCCAACCTCATTTATCCGTTTAGCACATCCTGTTCTGCAGTTTAGTTACTGTCTTGAATGTCAACTTTCCACAGAGTCAATGATTGACAATACTTCTGATCCTAAACACTATTTGTGTTGTGTATCAAATGTACTTATAACCAAATGCACTTTACATGAAGATTGGGTAAAAATTAAAATGATCTGTTCCTTTTGTTAGGAATTCTACTCTACTTAGACATCATTAGACATTTCAGTGTACCTCAAATCCACCAATAACCATAAGGGCGTTAATGTTGTTAGTGCGCATCTGGTCAGCAATCTTCTCCAAGTATTTTGCAGGAAGAGTACTAAAAATTATTAAACCAAAAGAAAAATAAAACCAATTTCCACACTGTAGCAATAAGGACTAACTACTAAGCTGAAACTGAGCAGGCAATGCACTATTTTTCACTTTACATATTTATCCATACAAATGATTCTTCCTGACAACCAGTAAAGAATCATGTCAACAGTGAAGAAACTACAGCTTTGCAATTCTTTTAAGTGCAAGGACCCCAGGAAATTTTTAAGTTAAGGTCCCAACTTCCATTTTTATTCTCCTTTTGGAGCTGGTAAAATACTATAAAGATACTCAAGTTGGAACGTAACGATTTAACAAAAAAAATTGAGGACTTAAAACATTCTGTGTAAGGAAAAGAGCATGGAATCAACCAGACACTAGTTATATAAAATACCAGAATTCAACATATCAATTGTCAACACATTGACCTTACCGTTTTGTACCAAGAATTGATCCTCCTTGACCAGTCCAGCCTCCAACATCTCCCCAGCTGATTTCCTTTATCTTTGAATAAAAGTAAAAAAGGAGATTCTGTTAAGTAATTATCCAATTACTTCTCTTGACATGCAGCATACACCAGGTACTACTTAATGTAAAGCTGTTGGAAAAAGTTGTTGAGCGCAGGCAGCACCAAAAATGAACTTGTCAAAGAAAGAAAACAGCATTAAGAGGTTAACTTAATTTCTCTTGAGTTCTTACCAATCCCTTTCCATTCTGTTTATTTCTTCTTTCTTCCTCCAGATCATGATGAACCCTTGTTTCATATCATGATCCTATTTTCACATTCTCTCCTACTGAATGTGAAACTCAAAAATCTAAAACTAGGTTTTTGAAATTAGTTTTGGGACCTATGGCTCCAGCTAGGCATAGAAATCATAAGTCTTGTATTCAGTTTCTCCTCAGTATACCAACTGATGATTAACATTTGAAAAAGGAGAACAGAAGAATCTAACTCACCTAGGGAAAAAAAAAAAACCAGCTTCCTGCCTCAACAAGCACCACTGCAAAGTTTCTTATATCAAAGGAACACAGATGCAACAATTCATCATACAGAATCAGTGACTCTTCTGTTATCCTGTGGAAAACCTACCATATGCTAAAAGTTGACCAAAATTTTAAGGCAAGATTCATTGGAACTAACTTTGTAGCTCTGCAGAATGTGATTAGCAATACTTTATTTTAAATATTAATAATTAATTAATAATTTAATCTATAGACTTGAATAGTTGAGAAATACAGTTACAATTTGATTTTTATATATCTTTACAAAAAAAAAGAACTTACAGAATCAGTTCACACAACAGTTATGACAGAACATACCTTCTAAGAACACACACAAAGGCGGTGGTGTGGGATGGGGTACATAATATACTAAGTAATCCACAGATGTAATACTGACCTTCCCTCTAGCAAAACCTTCAAATCCATCAATGACAGCAAACATTTTATGGCCTTCAGTTATGCCAACTCTCACTGCAGCCCTCACTGCAGCATTCATTCCAGCTGCAGGGGCACCAACATTTAAAACTGCCACATTAAAATTAGTCTGCAAGAGAAAAATAATGTTTAATAAGTACTTTAATTTCTACACCATAGTTAATTTGTCCATCATACACAATTGCTAAATATTGGAATGTAGGAAAGGAAATTTCAAAGCCCCTAAAACCATCCAAAATGTAAAGTTATCTAGAAGATACATACACATATTCCCCCATTTGCAGAATATCACATAGAAACAAACAGTTTAAAAACAAGAATGTTTGTTTTCAAGTAAGACAATACTTAAATAAGTATCAGCCAGGTTTTTAGAGCAGCTGACAACATAATAGTAAACTCAGCATCTTTCATAATATCATACATTTTCAGATTATGGCACTTTTTAAAGCATTTCCTAACAACTCAAAGTAACTGTGCTTATATAGCATCTCCGCAAGTTTAATGAGTATCCCAGGTAGCGAGCTAAGCTACTCAAATGGGAAAGTCTGACATATCAAATACACATTTGTGATTTAAACCACAAGTAATGTAAGGGAGAATGTTCTATTTAAAACAAACATGAAATAAATATTTTTGTACAAAATATATATTCCATACCTATGCATTTAGTCCTCATTTATATTGTTTAGTTATCAATTGTATTCTAGATAAATCTAAACAACTACTTCTAAATGGATGTAAGCATTACAGATTGAACAACACAAGTGACAAAAATCACACCATCTAGCTACAAAATACTATTAAAAACTCCCATCTTGTTACAGCAGATCCAACTTCAAAAACAACAGTTTTCAAATTAAGAACACTTTCTTCTATGGAATTACTACTTTATACTGATAAATCCAATCTCATTCAGAACATGGAGTCTTTCCCAGAGGAAAAAACTTCATTACTTGCATTAAAAAGAAAAACATAACAGAAAAATTACTCATAAATGCACATTGTAAGGGTAAGCAAAGCAAGAGTGCTACTGTGTGTAAAATGCTAGTAAGCACCTTTGGATTGAATTTTAAATGCAAAGCATGAAATGCAGATCTTCTGTACGTGAAGTATTCCTTGAAATAGAAGGCTTATTTGCAGATAAATCACAGGCCACTCTCTTTGATTAAGAAACAGTCAGCTAGTATAAATAAATACAGTTTCATGGAAATCACTAAGTGTTGATTTACAGCAGATAAAAATCTAATCCATTACCAAGAAATTAAGACCTTATCAATTTTGTTCTACTTTTAGAGCTTTGAAATATTGAAAATAAAATATAAGTAAAGAATTAAAACTTTACATGCCTGATCTTTGTGAAAGTTTAACCACTCTGTATGAATTTAGCAAACAGAATTTAAATGATAGCAAACTATGTAAGCAAAACTCAAGAAGACTCGATAACCTGAACTTAGAAACTAAAATTAATCATGCTTCAAGTCAGCTAGATGACCTTAAATTGTTTATATCTACTGACATGACAAAACTGTAACAATTTGGTACTGCAGAAGTGGTAGAAATTACTAGCTTTATCCTGGAAGATGGGAATACAAAACAAAAAAAGGGAACAGCTTTTCGGTTATGATAATAGAATGTCTTCCAATCAAAAAAAAAAACCCCAAAACAATAAAAAATATAAGAGGCAAAATAGAACATATGTGGTTTCTTTTTTAGCTCCAGCACATTCAAAGGATTGTAGAAAGATGCAAAGGAAACAGAAGCAGCAAAATATCTGTGTCCAACAACACTGCTGAGGCAGAGCATTCAGCAGGCTCTAGTGATCTGATCAGCTTAGCTTTTCCCTCAATTCCTGTGACATGCATGTTTCATCTGCTTTATAATTCCCATCCAAGACCTTTTACTGAAGCACACAGATTTGGCTAGTGTGGTCAAATCCACAAGTGGCCTACATTTCCTTCTAATGTCATCCATTACAAAAAGATATGGTAAAACTACTGTAAAACAAAACATGAAAGCTCAGTGCTAACAATCCTAAATTTGCATTGGTATATAAAAACATAAACAAACAAGCATCTGATCTGGCAAAGCAAATGTTGAGTATCCACCAAAAAAATCCTGAATTCTTTGATCTCTTGAAGGTCAAAATTAGGTCCTTATTTTGTTTAAAAAATTTCTGCTTTGGCAGGTATATTTGAAGTAACTTTGGTCTATACACTCTTATTTTTGTTTAGGAAAAAGTAAAAGTGTAATTTAAACTACAGTTATTGTATTGTAATCTCATTGAAAGCTTCTACCATGACGTTTCATTTGTAACCAAGTTTCCTTTCCCGTGTGAAGTTTTCTATAACATATTAGACAGCAACTTTTGTCAACTAAAATGGCTAGTTGTGATGATATCACTTGCCATCTGCAGAATTTCCAAACACGTATCAGTTATTCAAATGAACTTTTCCTATTTTCAATGCAATTTTTCTCCTTCTTAAGACTGAGAAGATACTATTAATCATTACTCAAATATCTAATTGGAGTTAAAAAATCCAAAAAACATAACAGTAACATAATCACGAAATATCTAATTGGAGTTAAAAAATCAAAAAAACATAACAGTAACATAATCACGAATAAATCATCACAAAGCACAAGTAAAACAAGAACTAACCAGTAAGGTGCCATAACCACCAACTATGGTCAAAATCAAAATTATTCAGTAAACTATAAATATTAAACAAAAAAAATCCTGTTTGAAATTTGTTTGCACACAACTTTTAGGGTCTAACAAATCCAAATTTCCTCTTATACATAACTTACAAACTACAAAGAAAAGAAAAACTAAATGTCCACTGCTGTATTATGCAGTGACTTTTAAAGCCAGTAAATGCGATATGTCTGTCTTCACTATTCCATCCCATCAATTCCTGGACTTCTCACTGTTCTTGAGCAGTTTTGCCCTTCAAAAGCAAGGGACAGAATTCTTCTACATTAAAACTTCCTTCTTTATCCCAAGATATTTAAGACTCTTAACCATGACTACACCACCCTTCTTTCTCTCCATGTCAAGGAACAGAGGGCATAACAGTATCTATTAGGACAGGATAACATAGTAAGTGGGACCAGACATATATCCAAGACACAAATAAACTGTCTAGCAGGAAGTTTTCTAGTTAGAATGGTATTTCGCTTAAAAAAAAGGTGTTACTTACTATTAAAATAAAGTTGTGTGTTGCAAGCATCCTTCTACCATTACAAAATTTAATTAATTTTATACAATATCCTATAGCACAGGTTTGAAGAGAGTATTAAGGTGGAATGAGGTGGAGAGAAGAAGAAAAATACTGTTTGTTATGATACCCCAAAAGTAGATGTTCGCTGCACACATAAAAAAGTCCCTTACCTTTGGAAGCTCGGCATCTGGTTTTTTGTGCGACAGTAACTTATAGGTGTTAAGGTTGTTTTCAAAGCTCCTAAATAAATAAGTAAATAAGATAAGTAAATGAGTAAATAAGATAAATAAATAGTAATTTTTTCAACTCATAGTTAAAGAAACACTAGATTTTTTCAGAAACTTTTAAAAATAGGTGTGTAATATTAGCACCAAAGTTATTACAAGTGAAAAACACAATAAAAACTAGAAATAGAACAACACTGGAAAACACTCAATCCAGTAAGGTAACAGTGAGAAGAAATAAAATAACTATATAGCTGGCAAGTGCATTTTATAGATTAGCGATAAAGCATTTTATAATCAAATAACTTGAAACAGAAAATGTCCTGTTGAAATATAAGAGTGCAGAATGTCTCCCACCAACATTACTGCTGGGAAACTACCAGCTACTTACAAACAAGCTTACAGGACTGGCCTCAAAATCTTGAATAAACAAACACATGGTTGCTACCAGTCAGCTCATAGAATACAGCAACTCTTTCCTTTGTGACTAGTTATCCTAGTATCAGTCACTAGCCTGACACAGTAATGAAGTACTGTTTTCTTTGTTTTGCATGTTTTTATGCAGATAAGAATTTCAGTTATTCTATTTAAACAACTCTTGTTCTGTCTCTCCTATTATTCTCAAAAACATAAAACCATATGGATATTAAATTATTTAAAATAAAATGTCGAGTGCCAGGAGAACAACAAAGTAATTCAGCTTTTCTACAGCAAATAAATTGATACATGTTATTGGCCATACCTTCCACGAAGCCTTACAGCCTCAACAAATCTTCCCTCATCCATGGCTTTCTGGACTTCTTGAGTCTTAAAAAAACAAGTTGATTACTCAGTATATTTAAAAAACACAAGAAGTTGATTAAATAATATATTCCAGTAAATAGATCATTCTGAAACAGCTTTTCAAATTGAAAAAAGAAACACTGACATTTCATTAATTTATAAGCTACCTCTTATCATAGCATAAATTACACTGGACAGGAGAAAAACAAAGTTGAAGCAGAAACCTAAAACCTTCCTGGGGGGGGGGGGAACACCAATGTATCCATTTCGCATTTTCTTTTTTCCCTTTAAGCTGAAGTTTTAGTGCAGAAACCCAGCTGGAGTGTACAAGGTGTAAATGGATGCATGCATCTGAAGAATTTGTTGTAGCAATAAAAAGCAAAGATCTGAGATTAAATGTTAAAACAAATTAAAACTATATATATTTATTTTTGTTGGTAGTTTGCAAATAAGTAAGAACACAGAAAACATACATGAAGTTCATCATTCTCAAATGTGTGAAATTGCTGCACTTAGTCTCATCAGTGTTTTAATGGCAACAGACAATTATTCTACACAGCGGTCTGTTGTAGTTAATGAGTAACTGTAAATTGGCTCTCTGCCAGAAACTCACCATCTGCACACACTCCATCAAGGGCAGACGGACAGCCTGGTTTCCAGACAGGGACACGACACAGGCAGGGGTAGCTGGAGTAGCTTCTAAAAGGGCAAGCACAGCTTCCACACCCATACGACTTGCCTGAAAATAAATAATGTTTGAGTGTTCAAACGAGCACTTAAAAGTAAAAGGCTTCCAGTCACAGCAATGGTCATGATTTCTCTGTAAATCAAGCTGAAACCAATTATTCCTTGGTAGGTGATTATGTTGCAGGCTGTTTAATATCTGTAAGTACAGAAGATTGTTCTTGCAGCTTTGCTTTTTAATCCTAACACAGATTCCTTTACACAAAGTGCTTCACTATTCTGAATTTGAGCTATTCAGACAGTTAATTTAACTGTCTGAAATAACTGGATTTGTCAAGTTAATCAGGTAAAGAACTACCTCACTCCCAAATAAATAATCAAAATATAGTTGTACCATGTGCTTCCATGAGTAATTATTTTAGGTTCACTCACCAAAATTCTGTCAAAAGCTGAAGGGGTTCCACCTCTTTGCACATGACCCAAGATAGTTACTCGGGTGTCAAAACCAAGACGCTGAACCACCAGCTGCAAATAATTTCAAAATAGAGTGGGATTATTATTATCACTATTTCATATACGCATGTCAGCACTACTCTGCTTTATGTGCTATTGGAATAATGAAATTCTACCTATACTATACATTAGTGTGTCAACAGTAATTAAAATACCACAAAAATTAAGCCAGTCTTCAGCTTATTCCTAACCTAGAACTAAATCTAAAAGAATATAAAGGATATAAATCTAAAGGTTCCTAATATAAAAGAATATTTTATTTAATAATGGCAAAACAGTGGCTTAGATTGCAATGCTTTAATAGCGGTTACAATGGCTTCATTAATGCACAGTCCTCAGCCTTATAAAAACAGGTCTAAACATATAATTAGAATACTTGAAAGAAGTTCAATTGCAGTGTTTTATTGACTCCATGTTTCATCTATGTGTAAGTTTACACATTACAAAAGATTCTGAGTAAAACTTTAGTGAGGATGACTTTTAACCTTAATTGAAAAGGATTTTAAAACTTGCAAAATTATAAAACTTGTAAAAATTATAATAACAAAACTGTTTAATTCAGTCAGACTTTCTTTCAATTTCCTTTCTTACATATCAAATCTAAAGTCACAGAAAGACATACTTTATTATTACATCTTCAGTGAGCACATAAGGTTAGGAATAAGTAAGGGATATCATAAAGCAGAAAAAAAAAATTTTAGAAGTTATTTACAAAATCTTCTATTCACTGAATTTATAGTTTTTGAAAAAAAAAAAAAACCTGGCTGTAATTTGCAGCAAGCAACTAATGTTTCTTCCCTAAATGTATAATAGCTATCTGCTGTATGTATACTTAACATCTCTTGGTGCTAAATTTTACTCTGTAAAACTGCAGTTCTTAATTAAGACTCAAAGATTACTCTGAAACTGACAGCTATGGAAAACAAAAATTAATAGTCACAGGAAGATAAACCCTAGGTATCCTTCCTGTTAATGACTATTTTTCAACTTCTTCTCTTAAGGGGCCCCTTCCAAGAAAAGCAGAATATTTTCAGCTCAAAAGTTTTTCTTAGACATCAATGAAATTTTTGTCAAAGCAACCATTTTGAAAAAAGTGACAAGACTTTGTCCAAATTGGACAGTATTATTTCTCTGAGAGACAGATCATTATTAAAATTTTACAAGAAATATGAAGTAAAATAGGAGTGTAATTACTGATTTGAGCTGATTTCAGACTCTCTATCAATTAAGGCACCCACGAAGTAGGTGTTTTGGACCGTTGTCTTATTTTACACAGAGAAAAGGTTCTAATTAACCACTGAAATAATGCCCCCTTAGCTGGACTCTGGATTCAGATAATAAAGCACAACTATAAAATACAACCAGCATACTGTGTGATAAGCTACTTTATAGGAATATATTTACTTTACAGAAATGTTGTATTTAGTAACAAGCATCTTCACAACAAAACAGAAAGTGCACCATAAGGATGTTGACACTTACATCCTTCACCTTCTCTGACGTTATAGGTTTGTTGTGGCAATCAATAGCTCCTTCAGCTACAATAATAATATTCAGCCTTTTCTTTCGTGCACGATTCTGTAATAAAAATAAAAGCACATATATATAATAAAAAACCTGAAACAAATTTACAGCTCCATTTTATAATCAATTGCTATACATTAAGCTGCTAGGATTTGCGGAAATATTTCTTATACAGGATCACTGCAGTGTTCTTGCACATCTTATCTTTATATGGATCTTTTGATGAAGTGGAATGTCTTTCATCAAATTAATGAGGAAAGGTACACACACTGCTTATACAGGAACAGTTTTAGGTAATCCCTATAGTAGGTCAGATAGTTCTTCAAAATAATTGCAGAATGCAGGAAAATAACTGTTTAAGATCAAACAGCACTATCTGTGACACCAGAAACAAAGACTTGCTCAAAGTCTTGATCACATTTTTAAATTGTTTTCAAATAAACACCTGCAAAGATGTCAGGAAATCCAAAACATAGTAATAAATTACCTCTGAAAGTTTAACACACATTGAATCTTCCCATCCTTCCTCTGGTGGGTATTCAGGAATAAATACCCAATCTGCACCACAGGCTAAGGCACTAACAAGAGCTAGATACCTAATAAACATAACAAATGATTAGACATTTATGGTTCAGATTTCTTGATCTTTCATAATTTTATCTGTATGAGACACAAACTGCTGAAGACAGTACATACCCACAGTGTCTCCCCATAACCTCCAGAACAAATGTCCTCTGATGGCTGCAAAAATCAGAAAATAAATTAACTGTAATACTGCAACTCAAAAATCCAGTCAAACTTGAAATAAGAACCTAATATCAGGAAATAGCCTGTGCTTACCATGCTTACTAAACATAGAATTCGTTAGCAAAACAGAAGGCCGTATTAAACAATGTATTTAAAATTACGTATCTTCCAACGCGTAATTCGTTTTCACGACTACTTTCTTCTAAAACATGTAAGGGCAATTAGAAGAGAAGAGGTGAACATTTACTAGAAACGTAAACTATGCAGACCTATACTTAAGGACTGTAATGATATAGCTGTATTTTTTAAAAAAAATCATTTAATTGCTTAAATTTTACCTAGAGAAAGCTTATACACAAACACATGCTACTGTGTACTATTCAAGGTACATCTGGATCTTCCGTGGTAGTGTATGTCTGGGAAAGACTTAAAATACACTGAAAAAACAAAGCCTGCCACTAAAGCTGACGTAGCCTCTACAATCAGATACTTGAAGTGCTGCCATGACAGGAATGATGAAAAAGCCGTCACTAAGAAAAAAAGAAACTGAGACACTTGAAAGATGCAGCTAAAAAGAGCTTTTATTCCCACTCTAGAAATATTACAAATACCAGTTACCTAACTTCTACTTAAAATTAACCTTCACTATTGTATGGCAATACAAAACTTAAGATCTGAGGCATAAACAGCCGTGTATTTGTTACAGTTTCCTATGACATGCACAATTTACCTTTGAGCAGTGGTCATGATGGCATCCACAACTTCAATGATCCTATGCAAGGCTGAGTCAGTACCTATGGTCATATCAGTGCCACAGAAGTCATTGTCTATAGATCCAACCATTCCCACAATGTTAAGGTAAGCATATTTCTTAACAGCCTCTTCATCAATCTTGCCTGTAAAGAAGTATCCAGAGAAAAAGCTACAATTTTTTTTTTTTTTTAACATTTTAGATGTATTGCTTGGGTGGTCTATTTTGTAAATTAAGCATATCCAAACATTAAACTATGTTTGGATATTTTAGGTAACAGGGTTAGTCAAAACTACAAACAAAAGCCAATCAAACAACCGAACAAAAGAATCCTGCATAGAACTCCTTAGAGTAAGCAAGTAAGGAAACAAGAGCTTTTCAGTTCATTTCAAAGCATCAATAGATTATCAAGTTTTGTAACCAACCTTAAAATTGATGGTTTGAACTTAAACAACAGCAGTCAAATCATAGTCTCAGTGTATGATGTGCAATGAAAAAGTAAAAGGATGCAAACTAGGTGGGATTATGAGCATGTGGAAATAATCAAAAAACAGCATCAAACTTTTGAAGGCTTCTCTTCTGCAACACTGAAAGGCTCTGTTTTCATGATTAATAAGCAAATAGAACAGAAAAGCTCCTATTCTAAGACTTAGTCTGTGTCTCCCAAGACATCAGTGAAAATGCTGAATCATCCAAGAGTTCTAAAGGACCTCAAGGATGAAACACCTTAGCCGCTTAAGAGCCTAAAACTACTTTAGTATCTGTGGATGGAACGGTAGTAAATATAATGCCAAATTTTTAATATGGGATTCAAGAACTATGTATCAGTGTGTTTAACATCTATACTAGAGAAAACAGTAGAAATCATAATGAAAAATATAACTAATGTCCATAAATAGAGTATTCCAAAGAAGAGTCAGAATGTTTTCTATGAATGTATACCACACATTACAAACCTTTTCTAGAGTTCCAAAGGTGACATAAAAATCACATGAATAAAGGATATCTGCTTGACATATTCTACTTAGATTTCCAAAAAGCCATTGAGAAGGTCTGTCCCCAAGGGATTTTGAGGAAACTAAGCAGGCACAGCATAAGAGAGCAGGCTTTTGCATAGAATAAATAATGTGAAACAGAGGGTAAAAAATACAAAACAGAAGGCAGTAGTAAATGCAAGTTCTCATATCTGAGGAAGGTAACCAATGGAGTTCTACAGGGATCTGCGCTGTTCAACATACTGAGCAATAACCTAGAAAAGGGAATGAGCAGTAAGGTGACAAAGTTTACTGATCAAACTGAATTATTTCGGTTCTAAAGATGTGGAGTGTCTGAGAAAAAACGAACAAGACTAGCAAGACACAGTGAGCAGTAAAGTATCAGATGGAATTCACTTGTAGATAAATGTAAACTAATACACATGAAAAATGTACCCTAATATCACAAACAAAATAATGCTATTTTCAGCATAATAATACAATGCTGTTTCCATTAATAAATCAGCCTCAATGCTCAATAGCAGTAAAAAAAAAATATATTAGAAAATATTAGGAAAAGAATAGAGAACAAAACAAAGATCATTATACTACTGTGTAGATCCATGGTTTGCCCTCATCTTGAATACTGGGTGCAGTTGTGGTCCTCCCCACCTCAAAAAGGACATGGTAGAACTGGAAAAGGTTCAGAGAAGGGCAACAAAGATGATCAAAGGTATAGAACTTACATAAAAGGAACAACTAAGCAAACTAGGACTCTTCCATCTAGAGAAAGAAATGATGAAGGGAAAATAAGACAGCTGTAAAATCTCAAGTGGCATGCATAGAGGAAGCAGGATTGATATTCACTGTTTGTTCTAGCACAAAAATTACAGGACATCAAATGAAACTAGAAGCCAGCAGGATCAAAATAAACATAAGATTCTTCACAATCTTCATCATTCAGTGAGGAGGCTGTAGAACTCCTTGCTATACAATGTTTTCAGCAAGAATCTATATGTATTCAAGGAGACTGTATACATTCATGGAAGAGAAATTCATTAAGGACTGCTAATAGCATCTGGTTCAGAAAGTCCAGAAGACAGAAGTGCATGGAACCTATCAGAGTATTTATATATCATGAACAACGTATAGTATCAACGCAGCATTATGGCTCGTTCTGTTATTTTACTCTTTCCTATTAATTTTCTTGGATGCCATCAAAGACAACTACTGGGCTGGATGCACTTTTAGCAACAGTCATCTAATGTTCTGATCTTAAACAAACAGTAACATACAGGCAGGGAAGTATCATAATTTAGTAACAACCAAGTGCGTAGCTTGTTGTAGGAAAGGAATCACCATCTCAGTTTAGATTTGAGGGCAAAAGACTTTTCAGGCAGAAGGTTCACTGTTCAGGCCCTGAAAATGCCTCATAATGGGGGCAAAAAGCCACTGACAGTTGTCCAGTAACTTATTTGGCCTTTTTGAGCCTTATATACCTTTATGGTATATAGAACAGGATATACAGAAATAAAAAACTATTACTTTATGAAGAACCATGTAACTTCCTAGAATGTACGCATTTGATTTTTGAACTTAAGAAATATCCTCTAGATACAGTTTGTGTATGAACAGTTAGGGCAAATAACTTCCCTGGACATTGGACTAGAAGTCTAGAGGATCTAAATGCAAACTTACCATTCTGTGCCAGTTCTTCTAGAAGTCCACTCCATTCTTCACGGAACAGATTGGCACCAGTTAAGCTACCATCTCCGCCAATCACACAAAGATTAGTGATTCCTCTCTGAACCAAGTTGTGGGCTGCCTGCAGGCGGCCCTCCCGGGTACGAAAGGATTTGCAGCGTGCACTACCAATAACAGTACCACCCTAGAAAAAAGAAGTATAACAGTTTTAATTCATAAATCCAGTATTTTACTATATATTTTTTAAGATGGATCAATGATGAATGGTTATTTTGTAGCATAATCTCTAATTTTACAGTGAATAAAAAGTAATGAAAACCAAAGAATTAGCAAACTTGCATAAAATTACGTTCTCAAGAGTAGATAAGCACACCAAGGAAAAGAGAAAAAAAAACCACCCAAAAATAACTGATAGAGAGCTACTCTTGAAGGAAAGTTTGGATCAATTTCAGTAGCATTCCAATTAATTATCTAATTGTTACTTAAATGTGATGAGAATAGTAGAAGTGATATGATACTAAGTTGTTAAGAATTTAGATGGATTTGCTTCAAAGCATGACATTTTCCCCCCTAATATAATGAAATATATAAGCAATAACAGAAAAGATGTATCCCTAAAGCTCAAAATCAATAGATTGTCATTCCACAGAATTACAGAAAGAACCACACATTTAGTGCCTTATAGATCAGACTAATTTTAAAATTTCTGTTTTATTAATTTATCTGCTGAATTTGTGAATATTATTTAAACAGCTTCCTCCAAAAATGGAAGTCATTGATGTCAAAAAAGCCTGAAGCACCTTGTCACTGAAAGTTGGTGGACACCTTGCTGAAAACAAGTAATTTACAGAACTTCTGTGTTTACGTTGTTCAGTCTCTCAATAAAAGCCTAAATTTGCCTTATTTATTGTCACAGTAAAAAGTAAAATTAATGAAGAATGGAAAAACTTTTTTTTTTCTGAAAACAAATCTGGAGATTATTACCTCACTTTTACACAAACATTTCCTTCTCTTTAACTTATAATAAACCAGTCATGCTGATCCAAATTTGAGCTTCGTATCTGTGAAGGGTGTACTGATACGATTTCCCCTATCAATAGGTGTTTCAGCTCTCAAGGCAATCCTGGGCACTATTTTACTGTCTACATTGCAACACACAACAGCTGCTAGTGGAAGAACAAAAATGTGGAAAAGAAGCAGTTCAGCTTTCTCCACAGAGAAAAAAGTAGTATACACATGGAGATGTTCTAAAATTAACAATCAGGACTAAAAAAACATACCTAAACTAGGTATTTTCATACTTAAAATTTTAAGTGGAAAAGAGACTGAATATTTGAAATAACGTACTACAACTTGTTCTGATTAAACAGAAATGTAAGTTGGGCTGAAAAATCTTTTCTCAAAACAAGTAAGATGCATCCTCAGTTTTACTGTTGATCTGTTGAATTCCTATCACTCAAACTCAGAAATACATTTTTCTTCAAGTATGTATGCTATATACATCTATAGGATGTCTACATCTTCCTCCTGCCGATGCTCTTGTGTGGCTTGGTCATGACATCTCCATTTTCTCTTAATCATAAGGTCTGTCTGGATGATGCTTTTAGTGATATGGTTTAGTTTTAAGTAGCCCTGTCAAGAGCAGGGAGTTGGAGTCAATGATCCTTACGGGTCCCTTACAACTTGAGATATTCTAGGATTACAGATTCTACAAGATAAGACAGAGGATTAGAAAAACAACCAAAAAACCAAACACACGTGGACAAAGTACCTCACAGTATTCCAGGGTATTTGTTTATTTAAAAAAAAAAAAAAATATATATATTTTTCTCTCTGCTAACTGCTTTATATTTATTACATTAGCTTTACAGAAAGCTCCAAAGAAACCCATGCTTCACCTGCAGCTAGTTTTCACAAAGCTTCAAAAGCAGTAAGGCCTCTTTGCCAAACACAGCATCTGCTCTGGAAGAAGTAACAATATTACCATGCTGAGGAAAAGTGTAAGGAGATCCAAATGGTCACATTGTAGAATGTTGTAATATAAACGTCACCAGTATTACCTGAGCTCTGGAGAACCGTGCTGTAATTACACCCATTACTATAATTCTGTATCTACTTACATAGGAAGCCAATAGGGTTTTGTAAGAAAACACTTGCCTTACAGTTGTTTCATATTTTGGTCCCAAAATATCTTTTTTATTAAATATAAGTTTGTCAATATAGCTTTAGGATGCTAATGACATGTAATTTTGAAAATCTAGGACAAAGGTTTTCAAGATTATTTCTGTGCACTAAATACAAGACCACACAGACATCTTCAGGAAGCATCAAACATCCATACTGTAGAATTTAGGCTCTCCTGAAAGTTGTATGTGCTGGTCACTTTGTCATCACAGAATCTGAATCCATAATCACAGCTGTCTGCCTGGATACCGAATTTTGGTTCCCAGTTTAAAAAGAGAGGGTTTGGGTCCCACCTCCCCCCCACCCCGCCCCTGTCAACACTTACCACTTGCAGGATACTTGAAACACTTTCCCATGAAACTTCTACAATATTATCACCTCCATCAACCATTCCCTGGTAACCCTGAAAGAGAAAAAGTATTTCAGAAGTCTGACTTGAAAAATAGTGTAACATTTCCACTGAAGTAATACTCACCTTGTATATTTTAATGCAACTATAAACATTGAATGAAAAAACTACTCAATTTAAATGAAACAGCATTCAAGCAGGTACCACATTAGGGGGAAAAAAAGCCAAACAAACCCTCTTCCTAAAAGATCAATTCCAAAGACAACTTCAAGTTAAAGTAATACTTCACACAGATTACACAGCTTATAAACTAGATTGGCAATGTATTTCTCCTTTCTTAGGAATAAACATTCAGTTATTTTTAAAAACTACAAAGACAGAAGAACTTGGAAAAGCATTATAAAATGTGCTTCTTAAAAACACAAGCTCAGCCTGAGGTCATGATCTTAGAAAAAGATCTACCTTTGTAACACTTTGTGCACTTTTTATCCTCAAGGCAGGTATAATAAAAAAAAAAAAAAAAAAAAAAAAAAAAAAAAAA
>JAAGAY010131473.1:0-109502 GCA_011801015.1 Ardeotis arabs
ATGCAAAACAGAAAAAAAAAAAAAAAAAAAAAAAAAATCACTTTTTGATCTGTTTGAACTAGTATATCACCAAGAAACTATATCAAAGGATCACTCTGAGATTCTTACAAGGAGGGAAACCAGGATTTCTGCCTCAATTTTTTTTCACATGTCAGTTTATGACCTCTATCACCTTGTTATATAACACCTGTGACTAGTGCGCATCACCTTTTTTTTAATCTAATAAACACCTCCACCTTTTTCATCTTTAATTAAACTGTAAAGTTTGTGATGTTCTCTGTATATCACTGCCGTCTGTACTCTGATCTCTGGTTACTTGAGGTGACACAGTTTGGGGATCACCGTCTTTTATTTTCCGTCTTCTGCTGTGGGCAGTCCATAGGACTCTTGAGCCTCAGCTATGTCAACTCTCTGGCTACCAAGGATGAGCACCTGCATGTCTGAAGCATTTTTTTGTAGCAGAGATGGAGAGATGGTCTTTCAGCTGGTAAATCCAGTCTTTTTATTTAGATTAATCAGAAGCTTTAAAAGTCCGATACTCATGGGGCAAGGGCCACGTTCATCTGCAGCATGAACACGCTTGCGTTTGGGGTTGACGCTTGTGTGTAGCATGGAGGTGGCACCAACGTTCGCTTTGAAGTTTGCAGTGTGAAAATCTGTGCAGCCACGCACGCTCAACAGCATGGGTTGGGATGCGTGACAGCAGACAATTCAGAGCTTCAGCCTTTTATGGGTGCAGAAACTCACATTAAATAATAATCTATTTAAAGGCGTTGACAGCAGGAAAGTAAAGCCAGTGTGCTGCTTAGTATACTTGAAGTCAGTTAATTAAATTACTTCAGTTTTCTTTCGGTACGCCTCAAGCAGAAACTCGATTGCATTTCTGCTTTTCACAGTAAGGTTAGCAATTTGGCTAATTGGAAGTGCAACAGGAGATTAATTGTACCTTTTTAACTTAACGAAAATCCTCCCTGCTCCTGGCACAATGGTAATCACTTACAAACCTACAGGATATTCACGCACTTGGAAAAATCCATGTATTATATTTCAATTAAACTCTTTCTCTTCTAAATGCTAATTCAAGGAATCAGATGAAAATAGAAGCCCAACTCTGAAAAAAACCCAGAATCCTCCCATCTAGATGTGAGAGCAGTAGAAAAGAGGCACCACTGAGAAGTCCTTTGTGGCTTTATTCTCTCCAGATTCCTGACAAATGTGCTATGAGAAGGTTGACTGTGTTCCAGATTAATACTGGAAGTGACAAAGATGGTCAACAAAAACCTACATAATCCTAAATTTGCGCAGAACTGAAAGGTTGAAGATAAGTATAAAGCCTGGTTGTTTAAGTGCATTACTTAAATCATTTTTATGTGATATCTTGATTGGCAACAAAATATTAATGATTTTAAATTACTCTTTTAATCAGAAGCTTTCATACGCAACATAATAATAATTTGTCTTGTCCTGTCTGTGAAGAACTCTGTTAATGAGTTGTCACATAGCTCTTGCAAAAGAGCTGTCTTAATGGTTCATGTAATTAAACAATTTTTCTTGCAAACATTTAAGATTGCTTTTAGCATAAAACTATTATTTATCCATAAATTACCCACCCATATTATTTATCCATTAGAAGTCCCTTTGCAGCTATACTTTTAAAAAGTCCCATCAACTTTTCTCATGCAGAAAATAACTATGATATATCTGAAACTGGTAAGATTGTGATAGCTATAAATTGATTTCTGACGACAAATAGTGAAGTGGTTAAAACGTGTCATCTTTCAAAATAATATATTTTTGCCCTCTAGGAACAAGCAGTGTGTTTTCCCAAATATGTGATTATGAAAACATTCCTCAATTTGAAAATGTAATAAACTCCTCATGGAGTCAAATGTATTTATACAATATTTATAGGATATTGTTTCACATGAGTTGACAGTATCTCCAGAGAAACATATGTAAATTTATTAACAAAAGTTATTCCTTCAGAAGCATGGTGAAAGCATACACCAACAACAGAGAAGAAAGACAATAAATGTTGTGGAATACGGGTAGATAAGAATTTGGTGAATTACCAAGTGTGATGCAGGTAGCTCTAACATAAATTCATGAATGTCTTTCATTATTCATTTCATTTTAATCTGTACACTTTAATTCAAATCTGCATTAGATCACTGGTTCAAAAATAAGCTTGTCATAACTTGAAATACAAGTTTCTTCCTTTCCGCTGATGCCCGGTAGGATAGCATGTCCTTGCTCTCCAAAAAAAATCCAGGGACGAGCTCAAGACTCCAGAATCGAGTCCCACGTGGTGGAAAGCACGCCGGGGGATTAAAGGCAGGGGAGAGAGAGTGCTTTGCAGCTACCTTATAACTCATCTTTCTCCTTGTCTGATGAAAAATCAATAATTGTCCTTAAAAAGATGCTTCCAGGAGTTAGCAAAATGCAGGTTATCATTTGTTTACTATACACTTGCGTGTATCAATCAGCTCAATCAGCCGTGTTCACGTGCCAGACTCTCAAAGAAGTCTTGAGTGTTCCTGTCCAACGTCATGCGTTCTATTATAGTGCCAGGATGTCATGCAGGATGAAAGGCGGATGAGTTGAAGCTGTGACGAGATGAGTCCAGGGAGAAGCTGTTCAGCATGAGGATGAAGTCCCCAGTTTGGGAAGTGGCTGAGCAGGAGCTGATGGGAGAACAGCCACATGTCCTGCTGAGGCTCGCCCAGTTGCCATGTGTCTCCTGCCGTCGCCTCCTGTCAGGGGGAGGAAACTGGGGTGGAGACCTCTGCTCTCCCCTTCAGCCATTCTTGCCTTTGATAAGGCCATGTGAGGAAAGTCTGAGTTTTGCTGCTGGAGTTCCTGTCATCACCATCATCACCCAGTACCCCAGAGGAATGTAAGATACGTAGGCTGAGCTCAAAGGTGTAAGTCCGTGCTTGGAAGGAAAAGTGTGATTCTCTTCTCCAAACAGGTTTTCCTCTTCCTCATACAAATCTGTGTGCCTTACACCAGCTGAATCCAAGCCTATCTCCATCTGTGCCCACCAAACCTCTGCCAGGTCCACAGTGCAAACAGAGGTGTGGAAGTGGCGGAAGTGAATCTGGAGGGGCACAGACCACTTTCTAAATGGTTGATTGCTCATATTCCACATCTACTTGTGCACCCAGGAAGATTCACCTCCATGTGCATCTCATGGCTCTTACAAGATCTGTGCCTACCTGCCTTCATACGCATTTCACACACGTTCGTTTAAATGTCCGTTTTCCATGTGTGCTTGAAACCCAAAGGGAATGGCCAGCCTTTAAAGTGCAAGTCACTTGGATTAGATTTCTCATTAAAACAGGCTGTAGGAAGGCAATATATTCCTGTTGATGTTTTTAATATAGTTTCACTGTTAAATAATAAAAAGATCATGTGTGAATAACCCCACTTAATACCCGCTAATAGAAATCAGGCTGTTAAAGTGATCAAACCCTGTGTCATCCTAGATGCTGCAGTAATACAGTGATGGGAGTAAATTACAGGAACTTGCATATTTAAAGCCAAGTTTTTTCTCTTTCGAATCAAAGTTTAAGAAATTGCACAGTGCTTATAGTATCTTAGGTCCTGCAGGCTTTAGAGGTTAAGTGGAAAATTAATACTTACAGAGTAAGTGTATGTATTTCCAGAATATATATATAGATAATCTCTCACTTTGCCGTAATGAAGATCACAGAACTTGTATCCACTTGTGCCTTCAGTGGAACAGCTCATTTTTGGGCCACAGACCAAAGTTTTTAGGTGATTCTTGCAAATGCAGAGGCGCCTTCACGGAGAGAATAGAGTTGTTCACTTGGTCCTAAATAACTGATGGAGTATAAGGCTTCCCCTTCCTAAATATCCCGGTTTTGTGGAGGAAGGTGTTCCTCTGGGGTAGTTTTGTTTTGCTTGCATTTTTAAGAGGTGTACAGGGCACGTGCCTTGGGAAATTTTTGAGAAACCCGAGGTGTTAAATGCAGCTCATGAATTACATGCACTCGGTCTGGGTGTTATAGCAGAGAAGCAGAACTATGAACACAGCGGGAATCTTCTAAAAACGAGAAAGAAGAAAGGAGTGAGCCTATCTGCTGTGAAGTATTGAGGTAACTAGACAGGCGCTCTCAAAAAAATGCATTAGAAAAAAATTGAGAATGTGATGAATTAGAACTCCCTGAAATCAGTCGTACTCTCCCATACCTGCTCTGGATGTTGGAACTAATAATCGAATTACAGACCCAAACCCATGAATCCCTCTGTACTGTAGGGAGAAAGTTGGAGTTTATTAATATAATTTGCTCCCAAGATTGGTACTTACCTGTTCAGTCATGGTCGTTGCATTTTTCTGAAATGTCTAGTAGATCCATTTAGAAGAAACGTGTCGCTGAATCCGTGGTATGCTAATTCCTCCCTTCCAGCAGCGTCAGCAGCACGACCTACCATTGATTTTCCTCGTGGTATTGTCTCCGTGAGTTTCTCAGGATATAAAAGTCATCCATTTTTATCTATGTTATAATTGCACAACTATCTGAAAAGTTAATTTCCATATGTTCAAGCAAAAAACTTTTTTGGCTCACCAGCAAAGTCCTGTGTTGTGCTAAATTCTTTGAGCAGAAAAACATGAAAAGATAAATTAATACCCCGTCAGGCTGTGTTTGCAGTAGTTTTCTGGCATTTGCTTAAGGCTGAATTTTTCTCTCCGTAAATTACTAAAGTGATAGCATGTGTAAAACCAAGAACAAATAATATTAATGAAGCATAAGTTCTCAGCTTGTCTCTGGAAATGAATTATTAAAAGCACCAAAGAAAGTGATTTAAGAGCCCATGACTAATTTAGTTTTTATTATTTTTATATGAATCACTCATGAATCTATTGTAAAAAAGATCAGAGACATTTGATTAGTGAGGAGAAATCATTTTAAAAGTGATAGCCGTTGTTGTAGATTTTGCATAATAATAATCTGATTAAATGCTTGGGTACATTTTGTTTTAAAATCCTGTAAACATTATCAGAGAGAGATTTCTAGGACTCTCAGGATCAAGCAAGCTTTTTTAATGTGAACTAGTTAATACATTTTCGTTGCTGTGCTGGTTACTATGAAATCGAGATGGTGTATTTCTTTGTGTAGTGGAAAACCAGTGACACCAGCTAGCCCCAGTGCTGGGACTGGTTTTGTCAGTAGGCACTGAAAACACGTGGGGAAGGTGCCCATCTTCCCTGGGCTGGGCGGAAAGGGCTGAAAGGGAAGGGTTTTAAAAGTGAAGTGAATTATTATTGTTATTTAGGAAGAAATCCCAGCAACCTGTAGGATTCTCCGAAAAGTAGAAACCACCTGGGGAGCTCCATTGCTCTGGGCATATCAACCGTCTGTGGGACTCACCCCAAAGTATGGTAGGAGCATCAATACCTAACTGGGGTGATTAAAAATCACTGTGTAGGTTTAAAATCACGTGGACCAGACAGTGATTGCTGCCCAGGGCGTATGTACCGTGTATGTGGTACGTAGTGCAGGACTGCGGCGTGTGCTGGAGAGATGGGAAGATCATCTGGGTTTGTGCCACTGGGACTTGTTTTCCTAGTCCTTCTTCGTATTTATAGCTATAAGGTAAGTCTTTTTTTTCTTAAGTAACTGGAAGTTATCCTAAAAACTAATAAGCCTGAATCTATTCTATGCTAATTCCTCTTCAAACTTGCTGGAAAACACGAAACTTTGCCAAAAATGTAAAGGCTTTTAAATATGTTTCCGTTCTGTGTTGGAACGCCCCCAAGACGTGTTAGAAAGCTTCATGAAAAAAACATCTGAAATGGGCAAAAAAGGCAGGCAGCCAGTGCCCTGCACCCTCCAGCATCGTCCCCGGGCACCGGCTTGGCAGCGCCGGGTTAATGTGGGCTCCCTCTCTGCCGGCTGCATTCTTGGGTGTCAGAGCAGGAGATTTGTAGCATTGCAATCGCATTTTGGATTTCACTTCAGACAGAATGTGAAGGAGATTTACAAGCACTATGCAATGTTTTACACATTTTGAATCGCGGGGTCTGTGAGCCGCGGCGGATTGCATGACCAGGGAATGCATGAGAAGGAAGGAATGGGATAAATAAATATGAAGAATCTTCTGTTTGGAGAGACTGATGCCTTGGGTAATCAGTAGTGATGGAAAGGAAATACAATATAAAAACACGTACATATCCTTCTTCTAGGATCTGCTTTGTTATTTTTTTGAAATTGACTGTGTGCAGTGTCAACTTTTAAAAAAATTTTTAGATTACTGAGCTCTTATCAATTTAAAATGCAGGGTGGTATATTTTTTTAATCTTGAAAAGTTAAAATGTATTCTGAGGTCACTTAATCAGTTTTTATTTGAAGGGTAACTGCAAGACATAGAAGAAGCTAACGAAGGGCAGAGAACTTTTTATTCCAAAAAAGGAGAGAAAACCTGAGACAAACTGCTGGGGAAGTCAATTTGTCGTCTGCCACTAGTCAGCCTTATCAATTATGAGAAATTATAAGCATAGCTTGCTGAATAATTTTTTTTACCAGAATGTGTAATGTTGCTTTATAATGAAATTCATAAAACAGAGGCGATGAACACCTTATCCTTATCTGGATGCTTTGATGCAAGGCTCATCCGTTTGTGGGGTTAGAATGGTTTCTGCCTTTTGTCTGTCCCTTTTCATCACTTTTGTTTCTTCCTCTGCACAAGAAAATTCACCTTTGCTGGTAAAGGAGGAAAACTGTGTCCCGCAAGTTACTGTTTGGCCTTCTGCTGCTTGCCTGTCCTCTTTCATGGGATGGTCCATAAAAATGTCTTTCCAGCTCACCGTTGGGCATTGCTGGGGTGGGGCAGTCCCAGCTCCCAGGGTGGGTGCAGCACTCGCTGCAGCTCCTGGACAGCCCGGAGGCGCTTGGCTTTAAAGGTGTGGGGTAGTTTTAGGGAGAAAAGAATTAAGTTACATCATTTTTATAGATGTTTATAGTTCCCTGTGACTATTTTTGGGCTCTTGGTGACTTGGAAACCTGGCTTTGCAAGCAAAAGCCGTCTGAAAAAAGCCAAAGCACACGAAATGTTTCCTCTGCCTTTTTTCCAGCGTGAATTCTTCCTGTTCTCTCTGCTCACCCCATCCTTTCCTCTGCCAGTTTTCCCAGTGAGCTTACGTGTGTGTGTTTGGACAGAGAGACAGAGCGCAGAACCTGAGCCTCTAGAAGTGTTTTGTCCTAAACAGCTTCTGAGAACTTTTGTTCAAAGTGCTCCCACTTGCCTGATACCCGTTTTTAGAGGCAAAAAGTCCTTATTTACTTGCAGTTCCTTCTCAGCCTGATAAAATGGTGTTACACCCTGTTGAGGACTGCTTCCCAGCAAACCGAAGCAGCGGCTAAACACGCTGTTGGTGTTAGCTCACACATGTACGGTGTCGTATCCGTTAATACGGCGGCGGTGGCAAGAGATGCTCCGGAGCAGCTCCTAGGAGCTCCCAAAGGTGGGCAGGGCTGTTTTGGACGTCTTCGCACTGTGCTGCAGGACTCCTGGCTGGGATGAGGGTAAGGTGTAGAGTTAGAGGCGGTTAAGGAATCAAAGGCTCATCATTTCCTGATGCTCTAGGGCCTGGGTTTTTACAGCACTTCCAAATACACCTTTGTAGAATATACACAGAAAGTGCTTGTGCGTAAGAATGCATGCATATACATAAAATGTAACTGTGAAATCCTAATGTACTAATTATATCCACAGGGAAACATAAGGAGAAACCGTGAGCTGCAATAAACACATGGAAAGAGTCATTAATTTGTTACAGAATTCAGTATTCCTTTTGCAGCAACAAAAGGTTCAGAATTGAACTGAATTTCATAATCACTTTTTCCATCCCACGTCTAACACTGGTCATTCTTAATAATGTTGTACTCTTATGTGAATTTACTCTGTGTGCACATAAGTGCTGTGGTGTTGACCTAAATCATCTTTGATAACCTTCTTTAAGTGCTAGAAGTCAGAAAATAGTTTTTAAAAGTCGTAAACCATGCTTTTACCAATATAAGCTGCTTTTTACAAGAAAAACGTGCTTGGAGAGGAGGAGAATAATACCACAATCTTGCATCAGTTTGCTTTTGCAGGGGTCTTTACGTATATTAATACATTTGTATGCATTGGAAAAAAACAGATTGTCCATAAAAAGACAATTACAGAGCACAAACCGAGCATGTGTAATATTTTTCTGAGATATCTTAAAGGAAGCAACATACTTAAAATGGAGAAGATTTTATTGTCCTGTTTTTCCACAACTCCTTATAAATCGTCCCCTAAAAGTAGCCATCCTGTTTTTATTGATCTAAACTCAATTTGAGTTGCTTTGGGATTAACTTTAAAAACTGTTATAAGTCCCCTCCACTGCGAACATCATCTCCATCTCATACAAATATCATTTGAACAGGGTTGTTATCATTTCTATTTGCAGTTACTCATGCATCTTCGCTTTCCGTCAGGAAAGATCTAGCTGATCAGTAGACAGGCAAATCATTGAAATGGGAATTTTCGCGTAGATATTTGTAGCATATTGGGTAGCTTAACCGGCTTATCCCATAGTGTAGATGCCAAATCTGCCTGACACCCAAGGTTGGCAGTAGTGTCTGAGGTGCTTTTGATGACAGATAATGAATTTTAGGAGCATCTGTGGTTTTACTCTTGTTCTTTATAGTTGTTCATAGATTTGCACGTTGAGGCTGCACATGCCTTGGGGTAGCAGACAGCAGAACCAGGGCAGTTACGTCTGTCTCCTCTCAGGTCAAGGTCTGTGCTTTGGGAAGGGTTGTCTTCATGACTCTAAACTCTGATTTTCTCAGGGCTCACTCTCAATCTGCCTTGTAACATGTCTAAAAACTAGGCAAGTTCCCAAACTTCCCTGCCCCACTGCCAGCACTGGCTTGCCACTGAGAGGAGAGGCATGAAGATGTTTCTTGGTGCCAGACAGAAGCTATTGGAGAAGAGTCAAGAGCCTGCAGAAGGAGTGCCAGATCAATCCTGTACTGCAAGAGATGGGCTACTTTTGGTACTTTTCTTTAAGGGTGCCAGCTGGCATCGCAAGTCGGCATCAGGATTGCTTCTTTTCAATAGCGTTCAAAGTGTCGTGACTGGAAAGGAAAGCACTAAACTGTAAAGCAGATGCACCCTGAAGAGGCAGAAAATGTGAGATATAAGGAGCCCCAAATGGCTTTTGTTTAGAAAGCAGTCCATCTGATGGTCAAACAACTCTTGTTTGAGTCGTAATTTTTGAGCACTGGCAGGGGGTTGGCAGTAACAGCATGGAAGAGGATGGTTCCTTTCTCCATCACAAAGAAATTGGGACCCAAGTTCTTAACTGCCACCCAGCAGAGCAAATTTGCATTCCTCTCTCGTGCTATCCACCCTGGTAGGTTCGGTCACGTTGTACTGGAAGACCTTGGCTGTGAGTTTTGGCCTCCTCAGCGCCCTGCAGTGCTGCACTTCCATGTCAGTGCTGGTGGCCGTGCTGGACAAGGATGGCAGCAGGCACAACCTAGTGCAGGGGCTTTCCCCGTACGCCCATTGGCTGCTGGCTGGCTTTCCACTTCCACACTGGAAGTTTGAAAAAAAAGGTCCTTGGGTTTTCACGAGCAAAACCACGCTTCAACACTCACCTTGCTCCACTGGTTTTGTGCCACCCTCATTCTAAGTTGAATTTTACCATATTTTTGCACTTAAATTCAGCAAGAAGTTTATTTTAGCATGCTTCATGTGTGGAGCTAATTAAAGAAAAATTGTTCTTTAAGCTCATAAACTGTTTTTTAAATGTATTCTTCTGGGTTTGCATGGAACTACAAACATTCTGGAGCTGCAGGAGTCTGAGCATTAATGGAGTAACGAGAAGCTGCTTCGTGTACCCATCAGTGCTGTGGTTCTGTTAACTATAATTTTAAATAAATTCCTAAGCAGGGCACTTGTACAACATCTTCAAATGCCAGAACCTCTCTACTAACTCACATTCTCCCCATCTATAATCAGAAATTGAGATAATGCAAAACCAGATCTGGGAAGATGAAGGAGATAAAGAAGGATACTCATCAAGCAATTACAGATCAAAACAAGTTTCTTAGAGAAAATGCTTTTTGTCTGCTTCCTTGTCTTCTGCCTAGGATATTGCCTGAGATAAATGAGGAAAAGTTTCAGTTCTTTCTTGTCAAGTCTCAAGGTTACGGTGCATTTTCTAAGAGCCAGCAGAGATAAAGGAAACTTTAACCCACCCAGAAGTTACCGTTTTATGTGTCTGAGGTTAACAGGTAGATATTAAATTCCCCCATAAATTAAACAGCTGGGGACTGCCATCTTTTTTACGTGCAAATAGCACCTTATTAGCAACCAGCACAAAAGTTCATGTTCTCAGATGAGTTACTTTGCCTTATTCTTAAATTGCCGCTCATTTTCTCCCTGCATGTTGATTTATGAACTTTAAAACTTACTGTTCAAAATTCAAGCTGTGTTCCCAAGCTGTGATGCTGTCAAAACCACTGAACAGGTAGTCTTCCTTCGCATGGTGTTTTAAATTTTTTTACTAAATAATAAGGCACCGTTGCTGTCTTTTGTTACATACAGGATTTTGGAGAAGATGATTCTCTCTACATCACCAAGGTAACAACTATTCACATGGGCAATTACACCTGCCATGCCTACGGCTACGAAGAGCTGTATCAGACCCACGTCCTTCAGGTGAATGGTTAGTAAATGGCATATATGACAATCCATGGAAATGTTCCTGTAAGCAAAGTTATGTGTTAATCTCGTTCGCGCGGAGACGTGAGAAGCCACATGCCAAATTGTCTTTGTACGAGAGCGAGCGCGGCTCGTGGTTTGCTGACTCGTGCAATCAAAAAGAAGGTACCAAGGTGGGGCATGTGTAATTACCTGGGCTTCAGCAGGTATCCTCACTGTAAAACAAGCTGTCAGTAACGTTCTGATAGAGTCAAGAGCAATGTTTCAAAGCATCTCTTAGATTAATGACTGCTTTTGTCGAAGGAATTGTTGCTTCAATGATTTCTTCTTCCAAAAAATCATTTCAGTCGACTGAAGTAGCCCAGGATATTTAAATAAATACAGCGCAATGTTTCCCAAGCTAGCTGTCTAACTCCCAGCTCTGTATCAGATTGTTACCTGATTGTAGTCAGCTTGGTTCGCTGAGGGCTGTTTACACTGGCTAAAGATGTGACCCGCTGGGTTGCAAAATGAGGGCAAACCATTTTACAGGTGAGAGAATCGCACGGGCCGTATTCCAGCATCCTCACTCACCTCCGTCCCCTGGACCGCATGTGTGCCTGGTGGAACTCATATTCAGACGTTTGCTGTCTTTCTTCTGACCTCAAACTCAGTCAGTTGGGTTTTGTTTAAAATTACATTAGCTTAAACCAGTATTTCCTTGAGGAACCAGCTCGTGGAGTATACACCTCCCCTGCAGCACAATCGTTGTCCAACTTTTAAGCCCAGATTTACCCGTGCTAATGTGACCAGCAGTATCTCCAGAATAGGAGATGGGGTAACCCATTGCTCACTATGGGTAGATTTTGACGTACTCTAGTATTAAAGTGCCTAGTTTTACAGGAAAATTCAGTAACTTTATTACAGAGGATATATTATAAGGAAAATAAGTATTTAGTTCTTTCTCCAGATGTACGCAGACCTCTACAAAGGAGACCTGTCTACTGGTAAGAGCAGATAGCTACGCACAGGGTCATAGAGAGAGGCTGACAGGACGAGAAACAGTAAAAAAGGGATATTTATGCACTTTAAGAAGCACCGCGGAGGATGTGGGGTTTAGGTTTCAGTGCAGCTCTGCTCTTTTGGATGTAAGTGCTCCCCACCCACAGTGAGTACCTGGAGAAGAGCACGAAGCATCCAGTTGATTTGAATGAAAACTGACTTAATGGTTCTACATAACAATTTGTCATCTTTTGAGATAGTAAACTGTAAAGCCTCAGCGATGTGGATAACTAGATTGTGCGTGCTGCAGCTGGGAAAATAGGTTTCCTTCCTCAAAGTGCTATTTGTTTGATGAATGGCAGTTGAAAGAAAAGCGAGCTAACAACTTAATCCCGTGTATATTATGTGATATATTATGAGGCCTGAATGGAGTTTAGTTGGCAGACAACAATGTAGACTTTATCATCGCTGAGAATATAAGGCCCAAAGGCTTTGAAACTGAAACCAAAATGAGAGGAAAGCGAGATAGAGTGTGGGGAGGGGCTGATTCGTTTCATGCACATGCCTGCCACTTAGATTTAACTTGTTGTGGAAAGATCCCATTTTCTTTTTAAATGGAAGTTTCACACCAGAGCTGCATGCGGTTTTTCTTATTAATACAAGAAGACTGTTAAACAAAAAAAAACCTAACCAACCTGTTCATTTGGCTTTTTAATGCTGCTATACAGTCACTAAATAATGCAAAAAAAAATCATCATGCATTCTAGTATCAACCCAAGCTTGCTAGAAAATGCTCCAGAGTCTAGAAATCTTTGTCTTGCAGCATCTGATATTCCCATGTGAGCCATTAGGCTTTGCAAAGCCGGGTTTTTGCAGTTCTTGATGTGGCTGGCTGGCTGCCCACATCACTAAATTCTCTCCTTTTCTGCCTGTGTCGGGACTTCCTCCAGCAGCTGATTTTGGGGGAGCAGCCCCGATGGCAGGACAACGCTGCTTACCTTCGGGTGCATGGAGGGGTTCCCAAGGCAGAGCCCTGCTCAGGAAACCCTTCTCGTTTTTTGGTAACTTCTAGGACAAATGGAGGAATTTCTGCTGACAGGAGGAGAGGGAAGAAGCTGAGCCGAGCTGAACTGAGTGAAGATGCCAAGAATCTAAGTGTAGCTGACGGGCTCTGTTCAGCGCTGGGGATTGTCTCTGTCTGTCTGTATCAAACTAAAAACTCCATCTTCAACACGGGAGGGTTTTTGTTGCTTTTCTGTGTTGAACTAAGACTGTAAGAGAATGTGACAGAACAAGAAAGCCAGAACTCGGCTGTATCTGCTCGCCTGTCTCCTCCGGGGAGGGACTCATGCACTTCATCATCACAAACACAGGGGTTTTTTATTCTGTGGAAACTATCAGATTTTTTTCTTTTTCTTTTTAGTAGAGAAAATTCTGTTGGCAGCCTTCTCTGTTGAGAAAGAGCAGAGAAAGAGGAACCAACTGGAAGTAAAAGGATTTATCCCCAACCCTTCCCAAGCTCACTGTGTCTGTAGAGGCAGGTCCCAACTTTTAGACTGGGACTTAGCTTTAGAATTAACTGTCAGTTAATTCAGTGTTTTTTGAAGCTGCAGTAACTCTTCCAGTGTCCTTTGATCCTTTTTGTACCACTTGGGCCTTGGCTTACTGTTCCCACTGAGGCCCATCAGTCCAGATTACAAAGTTCTTTCCTTTTATTGCCTTTTTCTCCTTAAAAGAATCTGATCCTAGTTATGTGCGCCCTCTTCATCTACTTTTATCCAACATATTCTCTTTATCATACTTTCTCATTTATCCCTTTTTAGAAGATAACGCTGGCTTGTAACAGCTCATTGATTAGGCGATACAGAAAATTAGGAAATAGAAAGCTTAGAGCCCAGTTTTTGACAGTTGGTTCAGGGTATCACAGATAACACGGGCAGGTCTGGACACTCATTTTGGCAAGCAGAGGTGAGAATCCTGTTAGGCAGAAGATGTGAAGACCACCAGCTGAATGCCCCAAACCGCTGGCTCACATCTTCTGGGCAAGAAGCATAGAGCACACACCTGAAATGCAGCTGACGTGACATTTGATGTGGTAGGTTTGGGTTAAGCTCATCAATCTTTCAGTTCACAGCGGTGGTAAAATTTAAGTCAGTGTATTTATACAGCCAGACCTTCATGTCTTGGGAAGAAGAGAACGTGCTGAAAGGCAGCACAAAGTTTGAGAATGAAAAATTCATCGTGCGTGCTGGTATATTTGATCAGGAGAAGCCAAGAACAGCAGGAAAATTATGTTCTCTCCTACGTATGGATATTGCTTGGGAAATGCGTGCAGCATACACTGACTGTAGGGAGGAAGGGCAATTTGTCACTTTCCAGAGGAAAAAGAGTTGCTGAGGATAAAGAATCTCATAAAATTGTAATCAGCTATGAAAATTGATAGTTTGCAAATCAAGAGACTGCTGAGTGTAGGCCATCATTTTCCTTGGTCCTTGCACTCTGGAAAACATCAGCATAAATCGGAATATTGTATTCCGTGAAAACAGTTTTAAAAAGCCGTTCGATCCTCGGCCCAATTACAAGGGTCCGATAGGACAAATTTTCCCGTGGCAGAGAGATGTTTTAAACACGGATGTTTTGTTAATGTGGCTTTTCAAGAGAAAACATGTAACACTGCAAGCTTCTTTCAAATCATAAATGGAAAGATTAAAACATCTCAAGTGAAGGATTAATGTGTTAATTGTTATTAAAGCTTGGAGTCTATAGGACCTATAGCAGCAGTGTGTATCTCGGGTGCTCCATCCCGCTATCTGTGCTCCTCTTGTGCTTTATCACCTGAGCTGCTTTATTGTAATGAATTGGCTAAGGTGCTACTCAGTATGCAGTAGCAGGCAATCTACCCAATCTCTCACTTGTTTGAATACCTCTTTTTTTTCCTACTTTGCTTAAGATAATAGCATTTTTATATTGCCTTTGGCTGCAGACACAGTAATGGTTAGCAATGATGTATATTCACCAAGAGAATTAGCTAAGGATAATCCATATATTCCAAAGTCTGGAGCTGAAACCTTTGCAAGTCTGAAGTAAAATGTGCTTACTTGGAATGTATTAATTTGTAGCAAGGACAATAAAAATGCATTCTGCAGTTTGCTGTTATCACAAGGCGGTTGCATGCAATAATTTACCTGTGCAATGAATTATGTAAGACAAGGGAGAAGAAATAAAAAGTTTAAGAGCAGAAGCAGTAGGGAAGTGATAAGAGAGGAGGAGTGGAGGTGCAACACATTTTTGTAGGTGAAAAAAAGCAGTTTCCTTATTAATCACTCTTGGAAATACACCTTGTTATAATTTCAAGTTAAGCTAATTTTCATGCAGAGCATTGATTCAGTGTCTAGGACCCCTGAGCTGCCTTTTGCAATATAAATCCATTGTGTTTTCAGTTCCATGGGTGAAATATGTGGATTTCTCACATGCAGACTAACATGGTATGAGGCAAGCAAACTCTGCTTTGTGAAGTTTTTTCCTGTGCGTTTGTAGGAGACAAACCACTTGTCATTGATGAGGCTGAATAGATCACATAGGCTTTCAATGCAGCTCAGTGCCTAAATCATTTCATTCTAAAAATGTTACTCATAGTGAGCGAATTGTAGGTGAGACAAGTATTAAGTGCAGGACCTTCATAAAATTCTGTCAAAGTGGCCAAAAATTACTATCTTTGTCCTATCGCACCTGGAGACTCAGAAAAATTTAAATTCATTTTCCAAGGTACAGAGGGAATCAGAGGCTCCTGGCTCTCAGTGTTATTCCCCTGAATTGCTTGGGCACTGTCCCTTAGATAAACGCGGGGACGGCTCTGACAGCTGCCGGCCGTTTCTGACAGCGGATCGCTTCCTCTGCTCTCCTTCTGCTTGATCTGGCACCTCCTGAAGTCAGGAGGAGCTCTGACCCTGACAGTGACAGGAGGAAGAGAAGATAAAAAGCTAGTAAATGCATTTATTTAGAATTTGCAAACACAAATTAATAGAACAAACCTTCTGTCTTTGATTAAAAAGCTCTTGGGTGGTATGCTACTCACTGCCCTGCATCTCACAACACATTTTCTTTTCCTCTCTGGCTTTTAAAGCTATAAAAACCAAGCAGACTTGTTTTCTGTGTGTTTTTGAGGGCTTTGCGTCGTGGCTGATTTCCTTCTAAGCTGATGACTCAGCTCTGGTTAATCCTTGGCAGCTGGGAGGTAAGACAGGAGTAAAATACAACGCTCTCTGGTAAGGCCCATGAAAAACAGAAGGATGGAAAGTACATGCTAGTGAGTGTAGTTATTTACACTAACCCCATATGGATATATAGGCACAGAGCAAGCTGCAAACACAGATCTCTCTTCATTCTGTGGCAACTGTTAAAGCAATTTAGTTTTTCCAGTCCTGGAGCCTAGTGATGGACTATATAAAAACACTGCAGTGGGTTAGGGACCTTCAGCCAGTGGTTTCCAGTGGAAGTTTGTTATTGACTCATTCAGGCTTTTCTAAAAAAAACTCACAAATTTTCCTCAGCCCTACACTAGTGCTGGCAGAGGTTATTCATTTTCCTTGAGGAATAAGTTGGGCCCCCATATATCTCATCCACGTTTCACTCTGACTGTGGTTTTACAAAACTGTACACCTTTCAACAGTTACATCATGAGTCCCAAAATCTCCTGATCTGGTAGGAAAGTTGACCGCTTGATTACTAAACACAGCAGTCCATGACTTCAAATACCATCAGCGGTGATACAGCACATCCTCGTGTTTCCTTTTGTTATGTCCCTTGAGGTGAAAGGAAGGGGAGTCACGCTGATTTTTTTCACTGATACTGCAATATTCCAAATTCTCTTTAAAGTATGTGAGTAAATTGCTAAGAAATAGTTAATGGGTGATATTAAGCCTTGTTGATTCGAGTAATGAAGGCAACATGATTGAAAATCAATGAACTTGTCTGAAATTGTAATATAATTACTAGTTCTACCAATTGAGTATATTAAATAGTTCAGAGGCACCTTCCTGAAATAAGGTAAGTCACGCTTTGAAAGCCTCTCAGGAAAAAAAAAAAAGAGAAGTAATTTATAAACACTTTATTTGTTCAGAATAGCAGGTAGTGAATGTACAGGCTATTTCCTTATGGATGTTTAATTAAAAAGTTTAATAATATGCTACTTCTAATAGGCGAGAGCTCCAGTTCCTTTCTTCCTAGATTCAGGGAAGATTTGGAGTTTATACTTTAATTTTTAAATGTGTGAGTACCCACCTTAGGTTTTAACCCAACTTTATTTAAGTTCAATCAGTCACTTCATGAAAGAAAGCAAGAATGGTCTAAATAGAAAATTAGATACCGAGGTTGCTCCCTGCGTTGATTTATTAGTTTACAGTTTCCTGTTATTATTTTCCATTTTCTGCCCCCAAAGATGAACAGTAGAAGAATCACTACTGTAGCTTGCACTGACATCTCTCCCCAGTTCTCGGATCGGACCTCTTCTGCAGCAGCTCTCCAGCCACCGACGAGGGGTGGCACCTGGCAGGTGAGTTTAAAGTCGCCAATTCCTTGTTTCCCACAGTGCCGCCGGTGATCCGTGTCTACCCCGAAACGCAGGCACAGGAGCCCGGCGTGTCGGCGAGCCTCAAATGTCATGCTGAAGGCATCCCTAATCCCCGAATTACCTGGCTAAAGAACGGCATTGATATCATGCCAAAACTATCCAAACAACTAACGCTCCTAGGTAAGACCAGAATTTTGATTCATTAAAGTATTGTAGAGGGGGATTAAGGAGGATTATTTTGCACTTTGAATTAGAAGTTCTTGTACTTTCACTAAGCCACGGTCGTTGGAAATCGTGTTACAAAATCCCTGTTCTTTCTTTTTATCTGTTTCTCCTGTGAGTTTCTCGGGAAATGCAGTATTGATTGATATAAGTGGTAGCAGTGTTGTGTTAAAAGACAGTGCACCTGGTTCTCCGCTGCCTCGTCTTTTGTGTACAACTGTGCAAATCAGAAGAGAAATGCATTAAATTATTTGTTCAGGTTTAAGCATGACAATGGATGCAAGTCAGCTGAGAATCAGGCTGTGGCTCACCTCTCTTCTCGCGCCCGCCTCTGCAGAGGGAATCAAGTTCTTGTCTCCTCTTGGTCCCCGCTCAAATGCGAGGGCAGCAGACACAATGAAAGGCAAAAATATTTGTTTGCTGTATTCTGTGTAAAAATATTAAGAACCTCCCCAATCTGGCCATGGTGTATTACAGCCCAGTTGGCAACACAGATATCCCTGCACAGGTGGGTGCGATAGCTCAAAATCTTCTGAAGTTTTTAGGCAACAGTCCCACTCCAGAAAGCAAAATGATAGTAGGAACTTTAGAGAGACCTCCTCCCAAGCCCATTTTTTTTTTGTGATCTGATGAAAAACAGTTTGTAAAATTGAGGTGAGTTTTTCTCCACTAAAGCCAAAGAGGTTTTTTTAACAAGAAGAAATAAGTGAAATTTAATTTCTTGTTTGCACTTGGGATTGTTCTTTGTTCATTTCTGCTGCAGAGTGTGTATGTGTTAACGGAAAGAAGCAAAACATCAGCTCCCATGAGAATCCCCCAAATACCTCTAGCTATGTACGGGGAAATGTCATGCAGTAAAGCCAACCCGTTGAGCCATCGCCAGGTGGCTGCGGCAATGGAAGGCAATTAAGGGCAGTAAAAGCAATTAGCAGCAGTGAGGAACACTGTTTATGGGTGTCTTTCTTACAGCAAACGGAAGTGAACTTCATATCAGTAGCGTTCGATATGAAGACACGGGTGCCTATACCTGTATTGCTAAAAATGAGGTGGGAGTGGATGAGGACATATCTTCACTTTTCATAGAAGATTCGGCGAGAAAGACCCGTAAGCTTAATTTTTCGTGTATTTAATTCTTTAAAGTGTGTTTAAATGTAGTGGTACATATACAATTTAATAGTTCAGTCCATTGCATGCAGTATGCTAGACTCTTATGTGTGAGGTAATGACAGCTTGGTCTGTGCATTGATCAGTGGATTGGATACTGTTTTGGGAGGGAATTACGTGGGGAAGGTGAAATCTCATCCAGAATGATGATGTCTCTTACATGCCAGAAGCGTACTGGCTGTAGTATGGGTAACATCTTTACTAGAGTAACAAATTGGCAGTAGTTTTAGTTATAAAAGAATCCAAACCCTAATATTTTGTTGAATTATATGCACTTTCAGAAAATAAATTTCATTGATTTCTGTACAAGACTTCTTTTAAAGCCAGTTACACATCAAAGTTTTCCAATATTTAGGTGCTTGAAAAATGTTCTGATTGAATTATTTATTTTACCTTTATTTACATCACTAACTAGCAAAATCAATTTTCCCTTGGTGTGAAATTATCTTCCACTTCAAAGACAAATATTCTCCCAGCCACTCTTGGCTGCATGTCTCCCGTAGGAGTGCAGCACTGTTATCTTGACCGAAATGTCCGCAAAACACAATTAATGAAGGAGGTGATTAGTTGCCCCCATGGAATAAGCTCCTAGAGGCCTGATCCTTCCTAATTCTGCTGTCTTAACTGCTTGGGAGATTGCCTGGGTTCATGGTGATACAAAAAGGCTAGGTGCAAATAGGATTTTTGCTACTTTTCTGGCTGTTGCTACAGAGCAAGAGTTGAAAACAAAGTGAGCCATAAATACGTGCTCTCATGGCAATTCTTTGGAAAATATATTCTGTTCCTCATTAAAGAGATTTATGTACTCTTTGTAATATCTGTCGTTTTCCCTTGAATACTTGAGCAAGGGAAGTTACAGTATGTTGAGAAATAATTGGATGTATTGTAAACAGAAATTCAAGTACAGATGTACTTTCAAAGAGTATTTGGATCCTACAAGAGAATGTAGTTGTGTGCAATTCCAAGAAGTGCAGCAAAGCACGTTGCTGCTGGAACTGCCAGTTTGAGGCTTCTGAAGGATGCTATGTGTTCTTATTGAATGTACAGAAAATCACGGCCCCTACCGTACCTCCCATTACATTTGAAGATAACATCTTCTCTTTAGTAAGACTTCGATCTTTGCACAAGCTAAAGTTGGCTTCATTTCAGTGAGAATTTTTCCCGTGTCAAAGTTTCAGAATTGTCTATTGAAGGAGTAAATGTATTTAAAAATATCTATCTTTCCTGATATTTTATTTGAATGAATGTTAGAGTTTTCACAAATTAATCAGTTCATGTAAACATGAGTATTAATTCAGTTACTTGCTACAATGAAAATTTTGACATTGTTTTGTGTTTTTGTTTTGTTTTGTTTTTTTCTTTTCCTGATTATTTTCTGGCTTTCCCAATTTTCTGATGCTGCAGTTGCAAACATACTGTGGCGAGAGGAAGGTACTGCAGTAAAGTTCTTTTGTCGTAGTGATAATGTGCTTGTCTGCTTTAATAATTCCATGATGGGCCATTCTCCACTGACTTGCCACTAACTCTATCAACTTTCACAGATACCAGATTAAGTACAGACCAGACATTTAAAAGCTAAACTATTCAAATGGGAGATGTCACTCTGGTAATATAAATCGTACCTATAACTTCTTCCATTTTCCCACTGTGAAATAATAGATGACCATAAAATAGAGAAAAATGTGAATTTTATATGAACCGCCACTAATGTGAGTAGCCTGAGATCCTCAAGCTGCATCAACAATTGCACGTGTCAGAAGTGTTCCCAAATTACCATAATTGAACAAGTAAGACATAAATTCAATACACTGCATTTTTAAGCAAGCAATTCAAGTTCTTCTTCCTCAGTAGCACATATTGATGTTTACTAAATGAGCAACAAAAATTGTGTTCTTGACTGTTAGGCAAAAAAAAAAAAGTCCACAACAGGTCTTGCTTCCCTCTATCCTTTAAATCGATGCAGGGTAAAGGTTCCCCAATTTCTCCTGGTTTTAATTGGCAGTTAAGATCTCTAGTTTGATCAAATTTATAGTGTACTCTACACAAGGTCAGCATCTGTGTATCTTGGAAGCCAAATTAGGAAAAAACCCATCCTATTCAGCAAGTTGACTCAAAGATATTATGGAGGCACTTGAAATGAAAATTTATTTGATTTTGTGCACACTTATGCTGTCATAATTTCCAAAACGCACAGCGAGATGCATCGTGCAAAGGCCTGAGGAGCTCTCCAGCAGCTCTCCCATCTGCACGGTGCCCAGGTGCAGGGGTGGGAAGCCCCTCGGTTCTGGGGGCCATGAGCAGGGTATCCGCTGGAAGGATGTTCCTTCTTGGATGGAAGTCCAGGCATGAGCCAATTCTTACATCTACCAGTTGTGTATGAGGAAGCTGGGACCTTGGTGTCCTTCCGGCCTTGCAGGGAAGGTCTCTGCACATTCAGACTGCTCTTGACTGCGTCCCCCTGCCCACTGCAAGCACCCATTCCTCCAGGAAGGGCTGCACACCCACTCTGCCTTTGAGGGTGCAAAGACCCTTTCATCAATAGTGCCTCCAGGTACCCAAAATGGCAGTTGTGCTTCATGCCCTTGGCTCGGAGCTTTCTGGGTTGCTGGGGCTTGGCCCAAAGGATTTTAGGGGTGGAAGGAAAGTGCCAGCCCGAAGTGACCGGTGCTACCTTGGCCAGTTATGTGAACACCCAACGTATAGCTGCTGTCCCGCTGCTGGCTGCAGACACGTATATGCAGCAAATGCAGACGGCTGGAGGTCGTGAGATGCAGCACAGCTATCTAAGCCAGCTCTCCAGCACTTATTCCCAAATACACCACCTGCATGGTGTTTTTGCAATGCTACGGTGCTATGGCAGTGGAGAGTATCTCTTTACTGCTGGTGATCCCATAAATGGCATTACGGGCGCTAAGAATTGCAATTTCCCTTCTGCTTGGAAGTAAAATCTGTAGTGCTTCTAATCAGTGCAGCATCATCTGCATGATGCTACATGATTGTTTATATGCTGCATCCCTTATGCTCCTTTTGAAAGAAAGTAGTTGGATAACCCTACCAAGCGTAGAAGTGTAGTAATATTGAAAGAGTGACTAAGAAGTTGGCTGCAGAAAATCTTCTTATAATTCTGCTAAACAATATGGACTTACTGCTTATCAACCTTGCACATTTTAAATAAAAGGATGAGCAATGTACAGGGAAATCATGGGCAGTAAAAGCAGATTTCCTATTGATGCTCGTGAACAATTCAGTATCTTTAGAGCAGATTTATTCCCCTGGCTGTGTTGCTCTGTAGCGTTTGATCAGCACATTCATTCTAGACAAAGAGTCCATCGAACACACTTCAACATGTGAAATTTTGGCACAGGGAAAGCTGGAAGAGAGGAGTTACATTTTTGTTTTTACATTTTAATGTATTCTTTCAATTCTGTTAAAATGAAAACCTATGTGTAAGTAGCAGTATCAGCAAATGGATTGGTAGACTTGATCTCCTTTAAAATCATCGCATGCTGATGCTCGCAAGCTCTGCAGTAACTAAGGCTGTTGGGAAAGTCCCCAGAACAAGGGTTTGCTGCAAGTCAAAATTTTACCACAAGTAGCTGGTCATTTTAAAAGTCAATTGGTCTGTTCTCAAAACCTTTTGCAGACCATGCCCAAGTGAAACCTCAGGAAATGAGTGCACGTAGCATGGCCAGCCAGTTAAACATGGAACTGGAAGCACATGCAGTATCGTGCAATGTACAAACTAGATTTTAATTTTGCACAGAAAAAACTATGAGTAGCCCAGATGTAAGGCAGAGATTTGTCTTCATGCCGATGTTCATTTTTGCAGTGAGTGTTGCTTTCTTTATACCTGGATAGAGGGAGCATATCGTGCCAGCAGGCAATCAGCAGTTATATGCAGTTAAAAAGCTGAAAGCCTTTTTGTTACCAAATTTAAGTTCTAAAATACTTCCAAGCATTTAGATTAAATTGAGGAAAGTTATTCAAGTATCAGATCAGAAGAGTATTCCACAATGACAAATTTGCCCTGAGATCTCAAAGGAGGAAAATACAAATGTACACTCAGATGGGGGAGTGTGTTCCTCAAATAAAGACGACTCTTGTTGTCATCAGGTGTCCTCCTGAAGTTTTTTTTAAAATAGAGAAGTTAGAGTCTACTTCATCTGGAACGGCTCAAATAAGAACTGTTATGTTGAGGAGACTCTGCCCATTAGTAATGGGGTTTTTGTTAAAGTAGTTTTTTTGTTATATAGATGAGACATGTTGCCTTTTAGAAAACCTTTAGTTTTTGAAGTAGTTGTGTCATCCAACTTGAAATGTCTTCCATTAAAAAGGGGAAAAAAGCAAAACCCTCCTCATTATTCCCCTAGTTCCCAATCTAGTACCAGCCTTGCTGGTATAAATGGCACAACAGAGCAAAATTCTCCGTTCCCCACCTCTCTACTAAAATAAATCCCCAGACCAAGGAGTTGCAGCAGTGTAATCGAGTGGAGTCTGTTTTACCAGTGTCCATGAGATTGTCTATAGACTTACCCCAATCAAGATTTGGCAAATACTTCATAAGTCACAAGAAAACACCTAGTTTGTCTATTAAAATCCTGCTTTGTCTAAAAATCAGTGTGAAGATTACTGTCTGAAAAGGTATTTTAATTTAAATTGGTAAATTTAAAAATAGAGTACCTGAATGCCGTTAGTAATTTGTATCATATTTTAACCAGTCAGTGGAAAAACTTGCACTCATTTTCCTGTAAAATAAATGGTGGGGCTTGCCATGTCACTAACTCTAAACCTATGGGGTAAAATTATTATCAAAGTATTTTGGTGACTAATTAAGGCCTTAATTTGGAAACACACTCTTATTGTAATTGGATCATCAGACAAAATCACGCTACTATCGTGCATGAAAATAATAATAAGCATCTTCACAGTGGTCATAATTTCTTGCCTGCCTGTTTCCACTTCTTAGGGTTAAAATCCGTTCGTCGTGAAAATATGTGTACTCATTCCAGCCAGGGTCAAATTCTGCCCTCTGCATCCACGCAAATCCCATTGCAGCAGGTGGGAATTGTGTGTGTGCTGCGAGCACAGATTTTGGTCCACAGTGCCCAAATGCAATGTTTTAACAATGTACCTGGAAGAAATTAGCCCTTAGTCCATTAAGATAACTTAGTAGTCGATGAAAGTTCGATAGCTTTTTTTTCCACGTGCATGATCCCTCACCGTGGCATCACATTTAAGGATCACGGCTCCTGTACCCGCCTGATGCCTCAACTGGGGTATTTCTGTGGTTTAAAGAAGCTCAACTTGAACATTGTCAGTACAGCAAACACCACACGCTGTGAAGTTGTACTCTGAAGCCACATATTTGGCACAATAAGAGGGGTTTTTAGCACCAAAAAAAACCCCTTCTAGCCTTATTAAATACTATGTGTTTTAGAAAATTTTCCAAAAATGCATTTATCCAAATTATACGTGGTTTTTACCATTAAGTTTTCCTATGAGGATTTAGACCTCAATCCTGCAAACGCTAAGAGATGTGAGAAACTCTGTAGACGTAAGCAGCGTTTAGAGCTGCTGCCACAGGACCAGCTGAGGGAATTGTAACGCTGAACGTTGTTCAGATCTGTAGAACTGGGACCTTATTTCTCCACAGGTAAATTGTAATTAATAACAAATTACAAATTATCACATCACCATCTCGTTGGCAGATAAGTACACTATCAACGTTACAGGGGGTGACAGTGGTCATTGCAAACACTTATTGGTGGTGGTGTGGAAAAGATGAAATGATGCTTGGATCTTTCTACCTAGAGTGTTTGAGAAGATCCTGAACAGTTCTTAAAGATACTCGTTACTTCAATTGCATGTAGCTGTAGAACAACTAAATTATCGGTGTTTTAAGGCATTTCTGCGTGACAGAAATGAGAAAATGTGATCTTCTCACAGCAAAGCAATGACAGACAACCAGTTTTCCAAATCTCCTGGAATGCCCCAGTTGGATAAATGAGTGGTATTGTGATGCTGAACTACTCCACATTTGTGAATTACAGTTTGCAAGATTTCAAAAATGTATTTGCTTTGGTGGCTACAGTTAGTTTAAGAAAATAGAGAATGTATTTTCGTTCATGGATCAGATGTTAAGCCATTCATTTTGTGTCGCAGTTCCAAGAAATCAAGTCAACTGTAACAGAACAACCTTCAGATTAATTTTAACTGTAGCTTCTCAGTTCTCATATTATTAGCAAGCTGTTTTTAATGAAAACATAGGAAAACTAAGTCATAATCTGAGTAATACAGTGTAATACGGGGGCTTCTTTTGAACAAACCCTGCTTTGGTTCGTATGCACGAGACCTGGATATAGTTATTTGGGTACGACCACCGCCACCAAGGCAACGCATTTTTGAATGTGTCTGTACCTCTTCACTCCTTGAAGCCCTTGTTGTGACATGAAATTTGATTTTGTGAATGCACCAACTGCATCCAAATGACCACCTTTTATGTAAGGCAGATTTTGTTTATTGGGGGAGGAGGGAGAGTTCTTAAAGTCCTAACACCCATTAAAAAAAAAAAAAATCCTACTCTTTTTGCTTTATCCCCCTTCAAGGCCTGAGTGTTGGGAATATGTTCTATGTGTTTTCTGATGATGGGATCACAGTCCTTCAGCCAAACGAATGTGAAATCCGAAGACACATCAGGCCTGAAGAGAGGATTTTCACAAGTTATGTAAGTCCTAAACCTGGCAGCTACAGCCAACAGCTGTGAAAGTTTGCCTTAATCTCTTCAAATGTTCTTATTGCTAAAGGACCCATTTGACACAGTGATGTTGGAGCTTGGTGGGCTTCATGTGGCATCCCTGAGGTATCTCATCTTCTCCTCTTGAAAATTAAGGGAACCACGTGTAAGACTGGCATGGAGGATTAGTGATGTGCTGCAGAGAATTTGACTACAGTTAGCGTGTCAAAATGTAGGCGAAGATTTTCTCATGTCCTGTTTGACCTATTTACATATCCATGCCCAAAAGTTGTAACCGGGCTGTACAGAAAGTGCAAAAGTCAACAGCAAGGAGATGCAGACATCACTCCCTGGTGCCAATTGGCCCCTTTTACTGACGACTCCGTAGGCAAAGGAGTGGGCTATTCTCTGCTCTTCAGAAATAGTTTCCCAGGTTAAACCACAGGTGAATAAGGATCATGAGCCCTGCAGGCTGAGTCAGGCTCTGCTGTCATAGGTAAAGATTTTCTTGTGAGTCTGTATTCAGTATTTTTTTAAATTTCAGGAAATTTCTGGTTGATATTGTTGGGTTTTTTTTCCACTGGAATATTTTAATATTATATTCTTTAGTTGAACTCCAGACTGATGCTCACCTCAAGATTGGTCCTTAACATGGACTTAATATTATTAAGCCACACTTGAGCTATTGCTACTCGAAGACTGGTATTTTGTGTTTCTTTTCCAAAGAGCTGTAAATATTGAAGAGGTGGTTCTGGAGAAACAGCTCGAAAAGAACAGAGGAGAGAGGGCGCTTAAGGAAATAATGTCAGCACAGTGGTGGGCGTGAAAGGGATTTTTAACATCATTGCTTGGCTGCCTTTCAGAGAGACCTCTGAGGGTTTCCTGCAGATATCACAGGGCCCTTTCCCTTGGTATATGGAGGATGGACATTTTTTCCTCCCTTTTCTTCTTTAGTATCTTGAGTATTTGCCACGTAGACGATGACACCAGCCTGCAACCTCAGGAGAGTTTCTACAATGAAAGTGTCTTCATTTGCTGTTAGAGGGGACAAAAGGCTGGTGACCTTTTCCTGCTCCTGTTGGTTTGGGTGGATGCTGTATTGTGAGAGCCCAAGCCTCAGTGCACAGCTGAGGATGAGGAGGGCAGTTTGGAGCCTGTCAGGTGCCTGGCTGCATGAACGGCTACTGGAAGCCCAAGGCTGGCTTTTGTAGCCTGTTTTAGCTTGCAGTAGCGTAGATCCCCAGCCTGGCTGGAGGGCCAAAAAGGAAAATGCAACCAAGCTGTTGAATCTTGTATCTTTAACCCTTCCATGTGGTCTCCACCAAGATACTGAACAGACAGAGGTGGGCTGCTCAGAGGTGAAATCTTTTTGTCCATCACCATTGCTCTGGTACAGACCTGGTGTTGGCATTACTTTTACTTGTACCTCTTCTCTCCCCAAACAAGCTCTGCTGCTCTAATCGCTTTCTTCTTAGGGAGCAAGATTTAAAAGCAACAGTTGTGCTCGCTGAAATATCTACATGTTCTTTTAGTTTTACCCTCGTTTCCGAACCATAGCCTGGTCCCACACAAATGCTCTTTCACATAAACACGACAAAAGGAAAAGTGATGAAGTGATGAAGAGTCACCAGCGTGCAGAGGCTTGTTGGTGAGATCACACGTGACTCTTCAAACTTAGGGTACCAGTGAGCTCCCACTAAAGCTAATACCAGTTTTGCACAGGACTTAGTGAGTGGAGGATCAGAGACAAAATGTGGCATCAGGCAGCTGTGAACAGGATTTGGTCCAAAGGAACAAGATTTGGTTCCTTTTGAACAAGGGAAGTCTCTGTGCTGGAGCAACGGACAGTAGGACCCTACTTGTTTTGCTGCTGTTCCCCTGAGCGCAAGCATCTTAGAGCACGCTCCCCTGAAATGAAAATGAAGACTTTATGAAAAATACAAAGCTGTAATCCAATTAATGGAAATCTCTGTTTTTTCAAAGCACAGAGTGATATTCCTATTGCTAATAGATGCTGGCAGCACTGCAAGTCTTGATGAACCACAGCGTACTTCAAAAGACAGATCCATAGACTGTGTGGTTATTTAAATTCAATGTGAGTTTGCAGGAGGTCCAGCTGTTTAATGTCACTGGGGTAGAGCCAGGCTGCAGTGTGTTACCTGATAAAATAATTATTTCGTGTTTTCCAGGTAAGAAAGGGGAAAAAAACATCCTAATGGAATCCCCCTAGATTTTTTTTTCTGTGGTTTTCAAGGCTAAGCTCCTTGCTGCTCCAGGCCCTGAACTTGTAGAAATTAAACTTTTTCTCTTCTTCTTTTTTTTTTTTTTCCTCAGGAAGAGATCTGTCCTAGAGTGGAACATGAAGGCACCCAGTCCTGCCTCTGGGCTTCAGCAGTCAATGTCAGAGACAAGTACATTTATGCGACACAGCCTAAGCAGAACAGAGTAATGATAATTGATATCCAAGCTCAGAAAGCCGTGCAGGTACTTACAAGGGGAATGCTTTATTCAGTGGTGGCAAAAGACTGATATGGGACAAAAAAAAATTAGATCTTTGTCCAGTAGATCTGCTGGCATCACTAAAACGTTGGCCCTGTGTGGCTTTCAGGCTGTTTGTCATCATCTCGGGGCTGCATCTGCAGCCAGGCTTGCAGCTAGCGTGGTAAAATAATGCCAGAATGAATTTCTGGCTTACGCTCACTGAGCCGCTGCCTGACCTCGGCTGTAAGCACGTTGGGAAGAATGAACTGGTGTGGGCGTAATTCAAGCAGAAATTGACCCCTGATCTACTGACTGTAAGTAACAGTGTAAGATGGAGTGGTGTCTAGCCAGAAAATGACGCCAAGCAGCCAGGTTTTTTTCTACTGCTGGCGCTGCTGCTGATCCCCCAATTGGCTTGAAGGTAATTGTGCAAAGCTGCACAAATGGGTGTAACAGTGGGACGTGGGAATGTCTGCAGTGAGCTAATTCAATATTCATCATCTGCATTTGGGTCACTATGGAAGTACCTATCTCTCCTTTTCTTTTTTTTTTTTTTTTAAGTCCTTGGATGTTGACCCATTGCCAACCAAATTACATTACGACAAGTCCCATGACCAGGTCTGGGTGCTTAGCTGGGGCGACATGCGCAAGTCCTCACCAACGCTGCAGGTAAGTCCTTGTGCCCCTGAGCCTTTGCCCTTCCTTGGCTTGGCGTCATAGGTCGCAAGCTGGTGGCTGGTCAGTTGCAGGTAATTAACAGCATTTAATGGTCTGGATATAAAGCTCCTCTTTCATTTGCATATCTAGTGTGTTTTATTCATCCCTCCGCCGGCCATCCTCCCATATTTTTCCTGCTGTTTGATTTGTTTTTGAGCAATGACTGTGCCGTAGGCTGGCAGCAGGGCTGCTCTGTTGCCAGGATCTGTTTTGTTTTAAGGCTGACGACAGAGCCAGGGGCTGTAAAGTCCTACAGCAAGGGCTGGCAGCTGGCTGCGAGCGGTACGTGCCCGAGATGCTCCAAGTCATTTGTGCAGCCCGAGTGAGTGCAGCTTCTTTCTAACTTGATTGAGGTCTAAAAGCAACGGGTACCAAGAAGCCAGAGAAAACACACTTTCTGCATAGACATCTGTGACTCTGCAGGCTGCTGGTAGTGTTTTGTTGGAGGTGGAAGTCAGGCTGAGCAGCACGTTCAGGGATGAGCCTAAGGTAGGGACTGTGTGTGTTCACTACCTGCCATTTTTTTTCTGTCTGCAAAGAATTTGAGGGCATTGCATCTAAAAGAAGCATTAAAAGGTGAATGAATCGTACTGTGCCTCAAGATTTGTAACTCTTCCAGGATTACCCTCCTAGCACCCTCGTTATGCTTTGAGTAAAACCAACCCTGTTCTCCAGTTTGGGAAAGGCATTTACCTCTTCTTACCTTTCACACAGGAGAAGTCCAGGGTGACTCCCAGTGCACTAAATTGCTACTTATTTTCTTTAAACTCTTTTTGTCACTTGTGTCTCATTGTCCTTATGGATGATGATGGAGCATAATGTGGTAGAACTGTTCCTCTCACAATAAAATGCCAAAAAGGAGCTCTCTAGGGCATGAAAAAAACTGTAAACAGCAGAAGTAAAGCCTCAGGGACAAATCCTGTTACTGGGTGTCAGTGACTTTGCTGGTGGGATGCTGGTGAGCTTCCTGGAGATGCTCCACACTCGAGACCGTCAGACCCACCGTGATACTGGGCAGAGTAGTGCAGATGGGTTTGGACAACTAAATTAGCTTCCGTTTCTGGGTTGCCCTGGAGGATTCTCTCATCTGTTGACGGTACAGAAGCACAAAGTGTAGGCATCTAATGGGGCATTTTGCTGCTGCTGTGTGTTGTATGACAGAGCTGACACCAGAGCTGATTTGATCCATCCAGACGTGCCCGTCTCTAATAGTTATTTTCTGGCACTTGCTGCCCGGCCTTTCTGGAAACGTAGGTGTTGTGTGAATACTTCTACCAGAAATGTTTGCTTCTAAATCTGCGTTAAAGCATTCCCCAGCAGGCAGAGACGAAGGGTGGCTGTGCTTTCCGACCTAAAAGCCTACAAATCTGGAGGCTACGTTAGTCGTGGGGCTGCCCCAGGCTTCGCTGGAGATGAAGGCAGGATGAGCCAACCCCACCAGCCGCATGCTCCATCCCCAGTAATGGCTGCAACCTGCCAACGAACGGACCAGCAACTCAGTGTGGGCATTTCTGGGAAAAGACTTCAGAAACAGAACAGGGGCAAATAAACAAAGCTTTCTGAGGCAATGCTGCCAGCTTGCCTCACCTGGGGATGAGCACTTTCTTGTACCAGGGTATAAGGAGACAAAATGGGCTCTCTTTACCCTTTCTGACTTAATTTCTTCCATCCAGCTGTGAGAGGTTCCTGTAATTAAAGGAGAGATGGCGCAAGCATGTGATTTTTAAGAAGAACACACCGTCTGCACAGTAGGAAACTTGTTATAAGGCTCCAGCTCTCAGGTAGTCCTTTCTGTTATCTTTATGAAGTGCAGGAACACATGTAGGGAATGCGATTAGCATCAGCGTCGGCAGATCTTTTCTTTTTTCCGACCTTCTTTCCCAAAAGGTGGGCAGTGACTAATTTGGCAGAGTTCATTCTTAAAACCTGCAGCGATTTGTTGCAGACAAGCAGTAAAATATCTTTTTTAACAAAGATGCTGCTGCAGAGGTTGATCTGAATTTCCACTCGTTCTTTGGAAGTCAGGGATTTATCAAGCAGCCCGTGCAGCCGACTAATGGGATGCTGTTGTTACTGGCTTCTGGGAAGCAAACGTTTGGCCTCGTGAAAGCGTTGTGCAAGCGTGGGCATCTTTCTTGAGGAATTTGATTGGAAGAAATCTAAATGGCATGAGCAGAACAGCTGTCTGAACTAAACCTTGTAGGGTTTTAGCGTTTCCTTAATGAATTACGTAGCTATAAATTCAAAGCAACTACCGTTGCACATTACACCAGCAGATGTTCCTAATGAACGGACTAAAGTTATCTTGAACCGAGCAAACAATTTGAGTATTTAACATGTTAATTATTGAAAACTTCACCTCTCCTTTTCTGGAGCGGTGGAGGAGCTGAGTTGCCGTGGCCATGGAGGTCTGTGCTGTGCCAAAGGGCCTTTCTCTGCTCTTCCCTGAATTTTGCATGCTGCGGTGGATGGAGGAACAGCTCTTCTCCTTCAAAAGTGATAATTAACTGCTGTGAGTTAGTGTTTGATCCTTCGAGCTGGTAAATTATCGCTGTGCGTTTAAGTGAGATTAATAAATATGACCATGAAATAAATGTTTCTTTCAGACAGTGAGGACTAAATTATTATGGTCGTAGTGTTGTCATAGTACTTCAGCTCCTGCATGACTGCTCTTTCTCGAGATATAAACATCGTATGAAAGTACAGTTGTGTACTTACCTTTCAAATGTCAAGCCTCAAATACTATTTATTAGCACACCTTTTTCAAGACAGCCACGCCAAACAGTATTTTGAAGTCATTAATCAGTTTGAGTCTACTGCATCCCTGGAAAAGCCACTCGCTGCCGTGTAGGACTGTGTAATCTGTATTTACCTCTCTGCCGTACTCGCTGCTTTTCCTGCGCTCAACCTCGTGTGTGTTTGTTGTAGGTAATACCAGAGGCGAGCGCAGGGGAGGAGCAGCACGTTATCCGCACGCCGTTTGAAGGAGTGGAGGATTTTTTTATACCACCTACAAATCTTATTATTAATCACGTCAGGTAAGAAATTATCTTAATGAATAGGAACAGTGGCCATGCTGCTCTCGTCTCGTGGGCATCCTTCTAAGAATCTTACAGCACTTGACAAATGTTAATGAATGAATTCATGATCCAGCTGACTGCTCTTTATGCTGAGGGTGGTGGAGCACTGGCCCAGGTTGTCCAGAGAGGTGGTGGATGCCCCATCCCTGGAAACATTCCAGGCCAGGTTGGACGGGGCTCTGAGCGACCTGATCTGGTTGGAGATGTCCCTGCTTCTTGCAGGGGGGTTGGACTGGGTGGGCTTTAACGGTCCCTTCCAACCCAAACCATTCTGTGATTCTTATCCCCATTTTCACATGTGAAATGGAGAAATGGTTGAACAAATTACCTATAGTTATTCAGCGAATCAATGAAAACACAAGAAATAAACCTGGGCATCGCCTAGACAATGCACAGGTGTGCAAACCTCAGGTTGGTCAGTGGTGCCTCCTTGCAGGACACACTACCCTGGCTTGTTTGTGCTGGGAATTTGATGGCCAGAAAGCTACCATCCCTCCTTAAAACCTTGTTATGGATTTGGGCAGAAACCTGTGTCAAAGATTTATTACCTGAAGTGGTAAAAGTTTATTCTACCTGAAGCATAAAGCATGATTCTTCCACGTGTTTCCAGCTATTTACTTGTTCAAATATTGAATCTCTTTGTGAGGTGTAGGATTTGAGCAGAAAAATGATATGCACTGCATATTAAAAAAAAAACCCTTCTATGAACCATCGGTTTTGAATGTTAATGTGATGTAGTAGTTAATGAGATTGTGTAACTAACATACTAATAACTTGGAGTAATACTGGTTGCTTCCCAGCAGACACAGGAAGCCTCCCATTAACATTATCAAAATTGATGGCAACTGCACAGCAATTTATACTATTCTTACCATGTTGTCACATAACAACTGTTTAACCATCTTCTGTCCCCAGTATAGTTTAACTAAGTTAAACTCTGAAAAAAAACCATAATGTAACTCCTTACATTAATCTTTGATTCCCTGCAGTGCACACTGAGGAGGGGGTGGGGGGGGTCACGCGTAAATGAATGTGTTGAATCTGATCCAAAATAAATAACTTTGCTTCCTCAAACATAAAATTATGAGATCTACTTCATGGCTGTCATTCTCAATTTTTCCCTACCTCATTTTCCCAGTTTACTCTCAAACTGTCGTTATGAGTGATAGGGGTGCCAGGAGGGAGGTGACTGCTGAATGTTAAAGCCTGAGATGAGGAGGTGTGGTCTGGGTTCAAAGACAGGAAAATGGAACAATTACACTTTTTTAAAATTATTATTTTATTATTCTGTCTTTTTGCTCCAGTGTGATTAATTGGCTGTGTACAGATGATCTTCCATAAGAAGTGTTAAATGTAGATAATTGTCTATAGCTTTCCATGTGCAAAGCAGGGAGTGCTGTGCCTAATTTCCTATTTCATTTGTTCAGGGCCAGATCTTTGCCCGTTCTCTCTCACCCTCAGCAAAGAAAAATAATTGCTCACAGTTTAATGAGACTTACTGAGATCGTGTTCTAAATTCTCCACTCAGAAACAATAAATGGCAATTCCAGCCTTTCCCAGGGAGGTGAATAGTTAAGCAATCTCTTCCATGAGCCAAAAAATATTTGTATGCAAATGTTTCTGCATATGTATTTCAGCTGCCCGTTGCTTCAGATGGATATCTAGGAATGTAGCCGTTTTTATTAGTTCCCAGGGTGGATTGTTGTCTGTTAAAAAATCTCAAAGTGCAAGGTTTTTGAGATTTCAGATCATAGATTTCACGCAAGCGCTGCGCCCTTCTGCAGCTGTGTGCACATAAAACACAATCTGACCCACTTTTTTAAATTAAAGTTTATTATAAGAGCCATTTTTTAGCTTCTTCAGGCATTTGGCCAAGTATTAGGGAAGTCTTGGGGAAAAAAAAAATGCTGTAAGGGAAAGCATTTTTTAAAGTGTACTTAAAATGCATTCATCCAGGAGAAATACAAGTGTCATATCCAATTTCCCCACACGCGGTGCGCCACGAATCTCCACTGCAGATATTTTCTGAAGCCTCTAATGGATGTGAGCATAATGGGAAAATGAAAGGCTTAGCCCAGTGATTTTCATGGGATCATACACTACGTTGGCTCCTTCTTTAGAAGTGAAATCATTGCTGAGTGTCTCACTGACAGATGGATTAAGAATAAAAAAATAAACCCAGTGTTTTAAGCAAAATACATATTATCAGCACACAAGCACGTTGTCCTCCACATTTCACAAAGCCATTTCACATCTTTCAGGGAAGAGACACAAAACTAAGCACTCACTTCATTTCCTTCCATCTGCATTGAGTGGATGAAAAGACACTCGATGTAAAATGAGTTTTTGTAAGTCAGTATCAGTGACCTGTGAATCCAGGGGAACACAAACAGGCTGTTTCTATGGGCTCCCTCTCAAATTAAGCAGAAACCTTTCTTGGCTATCCTTGACCTTTTCTTGTCTCCAGCAAAGGTCAGATGTGCTGCAGCATCTGTCTTTTACAGGACGTTCATTCTCTGCTCGCTGTTGTCTGCCCTCTCTTGAGATGGGAAACAAAGACCTCTTTTCTTCAGTCCGCCCTGGCTGGTTATGTTCCTCAAGAAATGTTTTACACCTTCCCTGGGCTGGTGGGACGGTGCCTAACCCTGTCTGCTGTACACTTCAGCCTTGCCAGCTCCTGCAGTGGTCCCCAGGCACCACACGTAGCAAACACGTCACAGCTGCCCTTTGATGCTGTAATTTAAGAGATGAGGTTGGACATGATCTTCACTCAGTGGTTGTATATATAGCTCAAAGTTGCTCCTGGTCCCAGTCTGGCAGGAATATGCTTTATTATGAACAGTTTTATATTTTGAGATTGAAGAAGTCTTGAGTATATATTGAATTACATCACTCTAGACCTGAAACAGATTAAATAGAAAACTGGTCAACACTAGCCTATAAAACACCCAAGCCTTGATATATTTCCTATTGTAAATTGATCTTCCTAATAAAAGGCTTCAGCTCTTGAAGAAGCACATATCCCAGCTTCCAGGATCAAGTTGCTAATTTCAACTGAAACATATATACCTCCTTTTAGTGCATTTTGGAAGCACTAATATGAGAGAGATTTCTTACAGAAAAGAGCATTATTGCACACACTTCCAAAACCAACAGGATAGGGTTTCCCAGTTCTGCTGACCTTTGTCTTTTCTCACGTGTATCACCACGTCTCCAGAGATGACTTCAGTGTCATGTTTTCTATTTCAGGTTTGGCTTCATCTTTAACAAATCAAAATCCGCAGTTCACAAAATTGACCTGGAGACTGTGACCTACATCAAGACTATCAACTTCAAAAACTATAGCTGCGTACCGCAGACCATGGCTTATACCCACCTGGGCGGTTACTACTTTGTCCAGTGTAGGAGAAATAGGTTGATGGCTGCGTCGCCGCAGCTCGTAATTGACAGTGTTACCGATGCCGTCATCGGCCCCAACAGCGACGTGTCGGGCACACCTTATATCTCACCGGACGGACGCTATTTGGTCAGTGCGGATGAAGATAGCGGCAGGATGAAAGTCCAGACTCTATCTGTCCGAGGGGAAATCAAGTTGATTTATGACTTACAAACAGACATACACGTATCTGATCTGACATTTCAACCCTCTTTCACTGAAGGCAATCAGTACTATATATATGCTACTTCACATTTGCAAACAGATGTGCTTTTTGTAGAGCTGTCAACGGGGAAAATGAATGTACTGAAGAATTTAAAGGACCCTATCACATCCAAAGACTGGCCCTGGAGCAGCTACAACAGAATTGTGAAAGACAGTGGATTATTTGGACAGTATCTCATTACACCAGCTAAAGATTCATTGTTTGTTATTAATGGGAGGCAAAATACGTTACGCTGTGAGGTTTCAGGTATAAGGAGGGGTAACACAGTGGTCTGGGTGGGAGAGGTGTGAAAGGGCAATAGCAGTAGAGCCTTCGGCAGGCGAGTACCGGTTGGACCTTTACACTGCAGCAAAGGAGCAGTAGCGTTGTATATTTTTACACTGGGAAAAAAAAAATAAGAAAAAAAAAAAACAAAAAAACCCTGTATAGGCTTCATGGTACAACACTGGTCTACTTGCAAGTTTTCTAATATAAGGTATGCTCTGCTAATAGGAAGTGGTTTGGATGGGATATATTTTATTTGGGGTTATGATTTGTGGTTATGAGAAAAATGCTGGGGAGCGAATAATATCTCCACTGAGATATCGTATAAGCCACGAAACCTAGTGATTTTGTAGAACAAAACAGATTTTGAGTTTCATACTGAGGAGCTTTTATGTTACATTCGAGCCATCAGTTTTCTTTCCTGTATGCCTTGCCCGTTAGCTGTGCTGGCTACCCCACCCCAACACGGAGAGACTACGGAAGCAATGATTGTGGCTAAAATTCACCTTTGGATGAGGAGGGAAACTAAGCATCAGAGAGCAGTTTTCAACCCACGGAAACCTAGGAGAGCGATTTAATGTAAACTGATCAGTTTTCTCTGCAGGATGGCTTTGGGAGGATTCACGGATGTGATGTTAGAAGGAGGCAAAACAGAAATAGTAACTGTCAGCTTGCTTTCTTCTGTACTTAATTTTGCTCTTGGTACTACTGAAGGCAAGGTTATGAGTCCTCCCCTCTTCTAATGCATATTTGTGATTGTATTTGAGGAATACGACATGAAATATCCAGGCCATTAGAGTGGGTAAAAGCCAGGAAGCACTGAAGGGGGATCAGAGTTTGTAAAAATTGTTGTTGAGAAGGGGGCGTTAGTCTTTCAGCAGCTTGTGAGCGCGGTCAGCTTGAGCACAACATGCAAACTCTGCTCTGCCGGGGCAGAGCATTAGGTACCGTTATTCCTGTAGGAGGCAGCAACACTTCTAGAAATCATTGGTTTTTCTCATTAAATATTTAGTAGCACTGAAGTCACTTGGTTCCTTGTAAAATAATAGCTACGATGACAGAGGGTATTTTTAATAGAAAACTCACTCATTTTCTAGTCATAGCCTTAATTTGCCTATTTCTTTTCAGACATCCTGGGAAACAATTTTTCTTTGTGATTTTTTTCTTCCCATTTACAGTACACTTGTTTATAGTCAATTATCTTTTAGTTATGAGCAAAGAAGTTAATGTAAAACCAGCTGGATTACCGCAGAATGCAACAGCTGACATTGAGAAATTTCAGTTAAGTTCCCATAAAGGCAGCGATCCATTTGCACGTTTGGAGGATATAAAAACTTTTATAGTTGTGTTTTTGTAACTTTCTATGTCCATCGCCATGAAGTAATCAGGGCAAGAACATCTATGCCTCAAGAAGCGGTGCAAACCAGGTGAGCTTGTATCTCATGCACAGCTTTGAAAATGCGGTCTTCATGGGGGTGGAAAACTCTCTGGGAAGGTAAACGTCTGTTGCATTGGAGCCACTCGTCAGCCTTTTGAAAGACAGAGCTCGGTTTGCGGATGACCTTGCCCAGAGTTTGTACGAAAGCAGCTGCTAAACACATCCAGTGATGTGTCGTGGTACAGTAGTTATTTTCCAACACAGATGTTTAAAGTCACCCATTTCACAGTGCACACAGAGGGATTTTAAATGAGAAGAATGCAGACTAACACTGGTAATCTGTTTTAAATGTTAAACTTTTGCCAAAAGGGTAGTATTTTACCATGGCTGTAGACCTGAAGTAATTTAAACCATTTCGGTTCTGTAGAGACTATATAAAAATCTGTTCAGACAGACGAAGAAGGGGAGCTGAATCCTATGAATTCATTAAACATGGAGTCCTTGAAATTGCCCTTCAGCACCCATAGGCTGAAACCTACATCTCTCTTCGCTTATGAGCCATAGGGGTTAGAAGAGACTATCCCATCATTGCAACACAGACATAGAAAACAGATTGGCGTAGCCTTCCTTTAGCAATGCATGGTGTCCATGATTTTCTACTCATCCGGTTAGGAAACATACCCGTGTCAAGGAAAGGAGAAGACCAGCTTTGTAAGTACCTTTAAATATGCACAACTCCTTTCTTGAACGAAGCTGTGTCCATACATTGCCGTCATCCTAAATGTGTTTTACCAAGGCCAAACACTGCTCTCGTGTTATCTTTTATGACTTCTTGAATATTTTATTATGCCTATGGTAAGTTTCCCTGTAGAGACGTTCATTGTGTCATAGATCAAGCAAATATTACTTTTTCAAGAGTATTTAAAAAAAAAAAAACAAACCTGTATATATCTGTTCAGGTAAATATTCTTGAGGTTGGTTTATATTTAGGCTGTGAAAGATGTGTAACAGACCTCACTTCTTCCTGTTTGTCGCAAAATATTGGAATAGCGTTCACTTGAAAACTCCCACTTGGACCTCCCAAAGATGTTCCTTTTCTTCCCTCTTCAGCCCAAGTTCTGGTGACGTGTTTTCTAAATTATCCTGATGGTTATATATCATACTTAGAAAATGAAGTACAACATAGATTGTCCACACTACTTGTGAACAGTTCCAATGACAGTCAAATCTGACATTAAAGTGCTGCACATTTGTTACTCTGATTTTATTTTTTTTATGACACAGAAATTTTGTATATACTCAAAACAACGTTTCAACTCATTTTTGCCTTTCAACTCTGTCAAAAAGAGACTACATTTCCTTGTTTGCAGTTTCTTTCCCACTGCCTTCATGTTCTCCACCAAGTCACAATTAATTCCTAGCTAATAATTAATTAATCACAATGATCAATTGAAATGAATTTAAATGGAATTAATGCCCATTTAGTTACCCGATAGCACTCATATATCAGTTGGGTCTTCTGATACTAGAATCAGGAAAAATAATCCCTGGTTGACAGTGAGACTCTAGTGCCAAGATCAGATGCATTTTCCGTTCATTGTTGGGGTTAAACAGCAGTATCATGGAAATACTGTTTTGTCTCAATATTTTCACTTTCTGAATGAGAGAGAATTTTTACTTAACATTTTTAACTATGCAACTCGGTGACTATTTAGAAGCCATCCACTTTTCTTTTAAATTGGAGAAAAACCTCACGAGTGCCTTAATTTGGAATCTGTGACAGTCATTAACTTCAACACTTTCATTATTTTTTTTTTTTACCTCTACAAAAAAAAATGAACAAAGTGCCCAAAAGATTCTGGTGGTCATGCCCAGGGGATGGGTGGGAGACACAGGAAGCTGGCAGGGCTGCTCTGTCACCCCTGCAAAAGGGAAGGTATTGAAGAACACTTCACCCGCCGTGAAGGAGTTTGGCCGTGTTGACCTCCATGAACACAGCTTTGCCCGAGAGACACATGAGTCCTGATGACCTGTCGACAAGTACTTATTTACTTGATTTATACTATGATTAGGTCTTAATTACTAGAGTGCCCGGTAGTGTGCTAGGTACTCCATAAAACAGATAAAAAGGCCAAGATCTCAATTCTGTAAGGAGATAACAGCTAATTCCCCGTATGACCCTACAGCGGGTCAACACAATGAACAGGAAAGCGGGAACAGAGACTGAGGGAGGCGTAGGAGTTGATGTATGTGCAATAACCTGGTTATTCATCAAAGATCCACTCGTGCCATGATGCCTGTGTATTTTTTTTTCCCTAAAGCCCCCTTTGTCCCTTCCCCATTCAGGGCTTTATTTAAAGTGAACGTCCATGGGGTTACACGCGTGGCTGTTGCTCTTAATCGCTTGGACTGGGACGGGGCTAGTCGACCCCAGGGATTTCTCTGTCCCCTCTGTGTACTATGACTCGCCAGCTCATGCTCGGATAATTTCTCCCTTAGAAAACCTGGGGGTAAATCCTGCTTGTTCTAACCAAGGGCATCCCACAAGGTGAGCAGCCAGCGCCCGGTTTCTGTACCAGATTACAACTCCCGCTCTGAAACTTGTGTTTATTGCCTGACTCACTGCTTTGGACATTTTCTTTTGGGCTCACCAAAAAAAAAAAAAAAAGAAAAACCCACCACAAACTCTAAAATACAGTTAGGTTATGGCAAACAAAGCAGAGCTCAATGTTGTATTTACCTTTTCTAGTGCTGTTAGTTGCTCCTAAGAGCTCATCCCCACCTCAGCATCCTCTCCACCTCCCTTTGCGTACACCTCCACTGCCAGCCGTGTCCTCTCAAGAGAGGTACCAGCAGCTGCTGTTCCCCAAATGCTTTGAACTGGATTCCACCCCTCCTTCCTGCATCTCGACCCCGGAGCTGCAGCACGCAGCCCCTCAGCCATGGTGTGGGCACAGCCCCTGCAGCATCACCCCGGTGTGCTCCCACCCAGCCCCTGCTGCTTCACCCAGTCCCCTCTGCAGCAAGAGAGTTTCATTTTTTATTTTTTTTTTTCCCTTGATACTTTTTAAGCAGACTGAAATAAAACACATGGAAATCTCTCCATCTGGAGACCAGGAAAACCTGTGTGTTTCTTTTAAATTAGAGATGGTGCAGTGATACCTGGTGTTGAGGAGAGGACAAATTCCCAGCCAAGTGCGGTGAGCCTGGGAAGAGAGCATCCTACCTGCTAGAGGAAGAAAAGGACAGCTGAAATGTCACCTTGCTTTTTAACCTGCCTTCGCAAGAAGATTGGTCCATTTTTTAACACTGATCTCTGAAAATAAAGAATGAAATAACAAGGCTATGAGGATTTCTTTAATTACCCTGAAAACAGAGGAGAGAAGCAGGCAGGCATCAATCTCGCCTCTGCTCACATCTGGTAAAAATCGGGATGCCCCCAAAATGTGGCACAGGGCTCGTGCCCAGGCGGTGGGGCTGAGCTGGGGCTGTGTAATGAAGGGGGCTGCAAGCACCAAGCTGCAACTCTTCAGGTTTTTTTATTTTTATTACATTCAATGTGAGGTGGCTGCCAAAATACCTTAGTCCTATGGCCATGCCTGCTACGGCAAGGTGGGATTTACAGCCTGTGCAGGTGGGGCCGGATGGCTAGGGCATGACCGAACGACTCGTCGTGTTCCTGGCCTGATCTCCTCTCCGCACCAGCTGAATCGATGCCCAGATCTCGGTTCAGTGGCACGTACGGCATTAAAGGTCAGCCCTGCGGAGCCCGCTGGGAAGATGTACCGGTGCCGTCACGCAGCGCTGTTAATGACCCTCGGCGCCTTGGCACAGGGTGCTCAGGTGACTTACAGCCCTCACAGACAGGACTGCCTAGGAAAGGAGCTCTGTCTTCCTTTGGTTTTGGTTTTCTTCCTTTCTTGTGATTTATTTGTCCTTTATTGTAAGAAAAATGAAAATTCCTGGAAAAGGAATGACAACTCATGACAGTGGAACAAGACTTCTGCAGGTCTCATCTTCAGTCTGGGTAACATAAAGGGTTGTGGGTCATCTTTTCCAGATGCTTGTAGCTGCAAGACAAAAAGCAAGACCAAAGTCTTTTTTTTTTTAACTAATTCCCAATACTAACTTTAAAAAAGAAAAAAAGAAAGAGCCAAGAGCCCTACTGTGGTGCTTCTACCGTGCAAATTCAAATTGCTGCTGCCTGGAGGCTTGTTTAATTAAGCACTTCAGCATCTAACCCTTGGCAGCCTGTGGTGTCTTTGACACTTGTCCAAAGCCAGCGAGCGCAGTGGAGAGCAGGAAGCCAGCTGTGTCTGGTAAACAAGACAAGCGCTAATCAAACACTAGGCCCATCCCGATTTACAAAGGTCAGAGCACTGGCCTTCCCAGAAGTCAGGCTCAAATTCCCAGATTAGCAAGGGTTTCTCCCCACAGTTGCATGGCTTGATGGGCACGTTGCCTGCCACGCCATGGGATGCCCAGCCCAAGAGCCACGTGCTTTCCAGTCACTCTTTAACCTACAGCAAGTTTTTTTTTTACTGCAGGGAGTACTGCAGAGGGAGCGCTTTTAATGTTTTATGTAAGGCCACAGTAAACTCGATGTTAATTGAATTCCGGAAAGTGGAGGGAAGTTTCTGCAGAGGACCGTGCGTAATTTCTGCAGAGGATTTGCTTTGGGGACGTGCAAAGTCTGTCTGAGACCAGGCTGGCGCCTTGGCTCCACCTCCCTTTTCTTTAACCAGGGCCTACCAAGCTAGGAACGAGTAATAAGACATCTGCTAGTAATTTTTTTGTTGTTTTTTTTTTTTAAACAAGTGTATTAATTTCCTGCTTTCAACCCTCAACTGTTTCGGCACTGCACTCTGCAGGCCAGTATCTACTGCACCGTGAGCTGCGTCTGAGCCGTAAGGATGCTGAATGTCAGCCCTGAACACCCCATTGTGCAGACACTTCAGTATGAACAGCTGTACTGCTTTTATCTGTCTTTGGAGTGTTGCATTGGGCTCCAGTCTTGTTTTTTACATGGAATCCAGGATGATTGCTTTAAAATAGTGTCAAAAATATTGGTGGACCATTAAAGAAGCTAACTACTGGCTTATTAATTACCCTCTGTAGCATCGCTTTCTTTCAAACGCCTGTTCTGAAATGGTCTATATCCCACCTTATAGCTAAGCTTCAGGTTGTTTTCCTCCTCCAGCTCACCAGCACATCCACTCCGAGTGCAAACAGAATTCCCGGCCGTATCAGGCAGAGCTGCACGCCTCCGTGATGACACCATGTGTCGGCACAGACGGCAAGCACCGGCGAGCCCTGCTCCCTCGGCACGTCTCCAGTGCCCACGCTTGCTCAGCACAAAGTCAGCGCTGCAGTAAACACAACTGCAGCTTTGAAGCTGGCTGGCGCTGGCATCCAACCGATGGCACATGGGATGCCATCTTTGTCCCAGAGCCAAAATTACTCAGCATTTTCTCTCTGTAAAATTATTTTGATCCAGTAGATACATCAGCTTCTTTCTAATTTCTTAAGCAGATTTTATTCGCTCAGACTTTCTCAAGTCTGAAAACTCTTTATGTGATTTTTTTTTGGTGGTTGTTTTTTTTTTTTTGTTTTGTTTTTAATGGTCTTTGAGGAGGTGGCAAGGATGGCTGGAGGCACAAAGCTTTCGCAAGCACAGGATGTCCCAAACGTCCTGCCCCTTCCTCATGGACAAATATTTGGGCAAACTGAGTTCATCGCTCTCTGAACTCTCTGTGTGCTCCCAACTCTCGCCAAAACCGAGATCCTGCACTCATCCTGCAGACAAAAGCTTATTCCGCAGGTGAATTGAAACAATGCCACAAGACCTCCTTGGAAGCCTTGGGAACCTTAGTAGGTGGGCTTGGGGTGGTTTTTCTTTCCCCCTGAGACAGAAAAGCCTCTGCGTAGATGGGCTAATTCACACGCTGGTGTCAATGGTGCTACAGCATGTCAACAGCACATCCCTGCCCTTTAAGTCTTGCTGAAAGTCAAGTTCATTTGTCTCAAAACAGACTAATAATAATTTACAGCACTGAACACATACACTGGAAAATGTGCAATGGAAGAAGAAAAAGAAAAAAAATCAGCTTTGCTTGGAAAAGGCTCCTCTTGCAATGCTTTTAAATGAGCATATCCCCCCTTATTTATAAACTATACAAAAGTATTTTTAATACGTCAACTTTAGTAGAGATTTGTACCAACACGATGTTAGCGCGCAGCATTTGAAAGACATTTGTGTGTAATGTGATGTGTTACACGGTATTGCTCACACAGCCTATTTGCAGTAACACCCGGTATAGATGAGGAGGGGCAAAACACAATCACACAAAGTGCTCTCTATCAGTACTGTAAAGGCTCTTTTTCTTCAAATTTTACAATAAAACCTGACAAAAGCTCCTGCTGACAGTGTCTGGTTTATCCTTTCAGTGTTAGGATTATTGGTGACAAGATGCTGTCTCCCTTTTGTGCTGGATATAAGGCTGCAGTCAACGGCTTTTTGGAACGTGGGCATCCGCATTCAGCTGAAATTTTGGCCTGGGAAGAATTAGTCTGTCTTCACACGGAGCTGCTGTGACGCTGAGACACAGATGGCTGATTATCGAAATGTCTAATGGCATCTTTGTAATAGACCTAAGGCAAAAAAAAAACACCAAACAAAAAAAACACCTCACTTTTGACAAGCATTATTTGCTGAAACAAATTCAATTTAATTAAGACATGAAGTCTGCCCTGAAAGACATCCTAGCTTGTCAACAATATTAACTGCTGCATACGCCGCTGGAGGTTATCCTTTACATTAAGGCTAAATGGTAGAGGACAGGAGCTTTTTGAAGAATTTCTTGTTTTCCTGTGTCGTCCTGGTCATTTTTCCTCAACACTGTTTTACTTTAGAAGCTCAAATCAGTGCTGATGAGTACACCCAACCTGACAGCTTTGGAGGCTAAAATCCTCTTTGTGCCCTAAAAATCTCATTTCACCAGCACAGGCTGCTCTGCACGCCCTGCCCCGAGGTCTGCAGAGCCCCGACATCTGCAAGACCATCACCACTCACGAATGCTTCTCGTGGGTGTTAGCAAACCATCCCTCATGCAACCGTGTCGGCTGAACTCAGCAGAAACCATGGGCCATTCCCAGGATGCGGAGGTTGCTGTTCTCTGCTCGGTGAGCGAGACTCCTTAGCGCACGGAGGGGTTATAGGCAGAGCCGGCAGCTCAGAGTCTGCAGAATCCCACATGGCAGTAAAATTATTCAAGGAGAAATTATGCAGATAGTCAACATGTTCAAGCCGCAATGAATTATGCTGAAAACATCAGTCAATTTGTGTTACGGTCAACGAACGCGGCTTCACTTGTTTTCTCCCGTTAGAGGCTCTGCGAGCTCAGAATCCTGGGATACTGGGGGGTGCTCTGATCAACACCCTAAAGCTGCTGCTCTTCCATCGCTGTGTGACAACACTTGGAAGTTAGCAGGGGAAAAAAAATGTTCAGTAGTAACAGCCATGGTGCAAGGGGCACAGCACTTCATCCACTTACAGTTCATCCACTAGTTTTTCTGGACACGTTAGAGCACATTTTAATGGAGGCCGGATGGTTTTGGCAAGCATGGGAGGAACAAGGGCAGCAGAGAAGTGTTGTTTTTAATTACTGCAATTTCAACTACAGGCTGCCTCCCAGCTCTTGCTGGTCCCTCGTGGTTTCCCTGGCTGTGATGGGAGCGGTGGGAGCCCAGCCACTTTGCAGGATCTGCCCGTCCCGGCCAAGAGCAGGAAAATGCACTGGCCCGTGTTATCATTACAGAGGGCAAAAGGACAATTAGCAGATGCACTTACCTGGCATTATATTGAAAGGAAGATTAAGTACAGCACTCTTCAAAGCAAAACTGTCCCTCCAGAGCCTGCCGCCTGCTGCAAGTCACGTTGTTATAACCAGGCTCACATTGATTAGCAGCTTCTGCTGATGGCTTGTGAGAGAGAGAGCGCACCAGGAAAACGTCTCGGTGTCGCGTCCCATGGCCAGGGTATCCAATAAAATGGACTCTGGATAAGACACAGGTTTTGGGAGCTATAAATAGCTTTGTGTCAAGCATCCTTCAAAACATCAGCAAAGTTGGATACAGTCTGCACAAAACAACAAGTGATGATACAGAATATGTTAAAATTGTGTTTATTTAAATCCCTCCAGCAATAAAATCAAACCCGCTGGCAGTTGTTTTAAGGTGTTTCTTTAGGTCAACCAAACAAATCCCTGAATTACCACATGCAGCAAACAAAATGCAGCCACGCTATTAAGCCGGGCTGTAAATATCCTTGAAAAGCACACCCTGCCCAGTAAATTAAGGACTGTGGTGGCAACGGCATTAATGCAAGCCTGGAAGGAGATGCTCACTGGGGGCAAATAATGTATTTGCGGTGTTGCGGGCCAGAGGAGAGGCAGCTAATGGATGTAGGATGTGTAGCACACATTGTTCACGAAACTGCTCAGACCACTGCCAAGCGCCTTGCGATCGATGGGCGAGTGATGGCCGGGAAGATTTACACTCCCTTTCACACCTCCATGGGAAGGCAGGGATGGTCCAGAGCGTGCTGTGAGACTGCTGAAAACTCACTGCCAAAAAAAACCACCCAGGTCACCCAGCCCCGGGTACAGGCTGCTGGTTTCCAGATCTTCAATAAAGTGAATATGGCATCTTCAAGGATTTGCTGTCCTTTCCCCTGTCAGAGGGAAAAATATTTGTTAGGTGAACTTTATGAATGGCTGTAGTGAGCTGTCTGCTGTGTCTGGAGTCGGGAGCTGAAGGAGCAGCTCAGTTGGGAGGCTCAGCCGCCGGGATTTTGGAGAAAGAACTGTAAGAAATCTAATACAGTGTACTATATTTTTTTAACAGATCAGAACATACTTCATGGTTTCTAGCAAACTTATAACTATATGAACTTTTTTTTTTTCCCTCTCTCTTTATTTATTTACTTACGCTCTTGAAGTTAAAGTCAACTGAAGTGTTGTTCATGGAAGATGATGATGCTTTGCAGGATGAAACTCAACACACGATGGAAGTGTCAGCCTCACAGCATTGACAGCAGGGAGGTTCCCATGGGCAGCAAAGCTCTGCGGGTGACCCTGCATGGTAACATGAGGAATGTCCATGAGAGCCCCTCACTGCCCGGGTCAGGAATTCTACCTGCAACCCTGAGGATGGCTGTTAGCAGTATTAATAATCTGATTGCTAATGGCTTCAACCCAGTGTAGAGGGATTTATGCCCTTAGTTCCCTCTGAAGATGAAGTACTGTGGGGGTAGGTAAATCCCTGCTGGGATGGGAAGCAAAGGTCCTGCTCCTGGCTGAGCCCTGTGCACCCGAGCCCTGGCTGGGCCCGGGGTGCATCAGCTCACAGGCTGTGCTGCTCACCCCTAAGTTCATCAGCTGCAGCACCAGTTTGTAATTAACTGCAAAAACAGAAGTTTAAATCAGCATGTAGTGGTGTTTGGTTTTTTGTTGTGGTTTTTTTTTTTTTAAGATGCTTTGTGGTCACTGCATGGGGCAGGCAATTTCATCTTCCTGTGGTAGCAGACACTTAAGCTTAGTAGAGTCAGTTCACTGAAGATGATGTTTAACTCTCCATTAAACTCTTTATTCCTATAATAAATATTCACAAGCTAACAATACTTTTAATGTCTTAGTGGGTAAATTATTTAATCATTTGCCCCATTTTATTTACTACATTTTCGGTTGTGCCATCACTAATTATTTAATGACAGGGCAAGGCAGCAGCCTCTACCAGATTCTGGTAGACCAGAGAAGTCATATATGTCACATGCATTCGTTGTTTCCATTAAGACTGTGCAAAAAACATCCCATGATGACAAAAACATCAAGAAATTATTCCTCTTGTACCTTCACTCCAGAGGCAAAGACTGGGTTGTGGTTGTTTGGGGTCATATTTGGTAATAAGCATTGATGAGCAGTCCAGGATCACTAGTTAAAAATAGCCATATAAAAATATAAATAAATCCAGCAAGTACTATGGCAACTCAGATGACACCATGCCCTCCAGTGCTGTGGCAGGTTTGGTCTGCACAATCCCAGTATGAACCAGTCAGACGTTACCCAAAGATGGCCCCGTGGGTACCTTGGGATTGGAAATCTTGGCTTCTGGTTCCACTTTAGTAGAGCAAGTCTCACTACATTGACTTGATGTATGAGCGCAGGAAGAAGGAGTAGGGGAAAAATAAGGACATTTTAGTAGAGATAAATAGGATTTACAATGCTGTCATCTCTAGCAACTTTGGTGTTTCAATTCATTGAAAGCCCAGACAAATTAGATGTTGGTATTCATTTAAAATAATTTCTCCTCTTTGACCTAGCTTAATTTATCATTTTATGTCTTTCTGCAGTGCTTAGGAGAGCTGCTGCTTAAATGAACCCAAAGGATTATATGAGGAAAATATTAAGTAGTTATCATTAACAACACGGTACATTAAAACCCAGCACCATAGCTTCCCTGCAGATATTTTTGCCAAGCCAAACACAAAGTGTTCTCCTACAGATGTAGGGTTTGTATTTCTTGCAGTATTAAAGCCAAGACACCCTGTGACAGTGTTTTCACAACTAACACACGTACCTCAGCTATTCAGTTGTAGTTCCTGCAGAGAAAAAGAAACAGCAAAGGGGAAATCCTGCACTTCAGCATGAACTAATCCTTATTCAAATTTTTTTTTTTTTTAAATTATAATAAAAAATCTCACATGGTTTATTTCTGACGTTTTGTATAAATTTTGGAATTTAATGTGCTTTTATGAGGAGCTTCATTTTGGTGATGAAAAGTGCTGTGTATTATTTTGTACATTCAAATATTGTCAGAAAGGAGAGACTGGACAATCAACATGCATGTACCCAAACATTCATATCTTCAATTTCTGAAATGCATTTTTGCTTACATCAGCCCTGGGCACACTCTTACAGGTCCAACGTAGAGTAACAATTGTGCATGCGTTCGGCATTATGAGTAACCCAAGAGTAAGCCACTCTCATAACTGCATTACTCATTTCTCCATCGCCAGAAATAGATAGAGTTAATGAAGGCTATTTAAATTATGTTTATCCAGCAAGCTTAAGCAAAGACATAAAGAATCTTGCTAAGAGTTTGGTATCTGTTTTTTTAAATGACAGAAGACGAACCTGGTGAGCAGGGACACGCCAGAGACATCGCAGCAGAGCTGGGCTCTCGGCTGCCCAGCAAGCTGCCAAGAGTGCGGGGAGGGGCTCTGATAAGTGAACGGGCAGGGGCAAGTATCTGCAGAAAAATATCTATAAATAAAAGTCCAATGAGTTCTCCCTGGTAAGGCTGTAGCAGCCAATCTCTAGACGTGTCTATGTGTGAGTAGACTTGTGTTCAGTAGCTGTTCAGAGCTCAGAAAGGGACCTCTGCCACACTGGCTTGTAATATAATAATATATGTCTGATATCTGAAGATCAAGACCTTCTCTCTATTAGATTAGATAACACATAATTAGATAATTTTAATTTATTTTATGAATCTTCCAGAGACTAAACTGCTTACAGGCAACTAATGCAATAAACTTACTTTTATAAGCAGAGAGCAACATCTGTTACGACGAAGAGCCCACAGCAGACATTAGGATTCTGCGCACACCCAGTCGTAGTTAGAGTAAATGTATCATTAAGTTGGTATCCTTTCCCATTCAGAGCACACTTTTCAAGATTTATGTACTGCAGACAATAAGATAGTAGGAGAATCAACTCGCTCTCGACTCTTCTTGCATTCACCCCCTGCCCCATGTCAAGATAATGTTAATAAAAAGGGTAAGGTAGAGCGTGGAAGTTAGGCCACTTCTATGTATGGAAAGGAAATACAATTTCAGCCCCGCACACCTCCTAAGGCATTTAGCTGTGCTAAAAGGACATCCTTAAGGTCACAATATTGAGTCCTCAAAAATAAAAAAAAACCTGCTTCATCATGCAGCCTTCCTCCCATACACATTACAAAGAAAGAGATGAAATTGCAGGGAATGTCATAGGCCACAGCCTGCCCAATGTAGGCACAAATCTGGATTAATGTGACTTCTTCAATCTGGATTAAAATGACTTCTTAAAAAAATCTTAAATGTCTTAGCTGTGTATGTGTGAACTGAAATTTTTCCAAAAGCTTGTAAAAATCAACAAATTAGGCAAACAGAAGTCATGGATATGACATGCCTATTCCAGACCCGAAGGGTGCTATAAAAGATCAACAAATACATTTTCACTTGGGCAAAGCAATGTATTTAAGCACTATGTAAATTCACATACCTTCCTTTTTCAAAGTTACAATGATAACACATTTTCAAAAGTGACCAGTGATTTCTTAGACGCCCTCGCTGTTTGAATGGTAGAGGAACCTGGGGCTTGGAGGGTGGACATTTTATTGCCCTTGATGCAGCTTGTCTGTATTTGTAATTGATCTGGCAGCATAACAGAAAAATAAAACCAAATCAGCCGAGCAATGCTGTTGTGCATCTTAGCAGTAATAGAAAAACCACATTGTCCCTTCAGGCAGATGAGCGTAGCACTAACGACACCTCCTGATGTCATTTATGTGAAAGTTGCATTTTTATTGTAAATCAATCTACCATGATGTCAGTCACGCATACAAACCTTGTCGATGGTCATCACCCACTCCAAGAAAATGAGCCTTGCTTGCTACTGGATTTTGCAGTTGCTAACTTCCTCTGTTCAAGGAGAAGTCAACGAGGCAGCGTTAATTGGCAGGAGTCTGGTGATAAGCAGTTTATCTGTCTTGGTAGGAAAAAGAGCCAGCCCCCGGCAGCACCGGGCTGCGTTGCCCATGAGCTTGCTGTGGGTGAAGCTGCTGGGACATCCACAGCAGGTTTGTTGGGGAGAAAGACTATTGTATCTGCACTTTCACTAACAATCATGGGCTCTTGTAATCCCCCTCGTCTTCTTTTTAGAGTCTGGGGCAAGTCCTAGTGAGGGTGTGATTTGTGTCAACATCTTTCCTCCAGGAAGATGCCCTTTAGGCTTTGGGGAGAACAAACATGAACAGCATGAAATAAAGGAAAATAAACAAACATAGGAGCCACATCACAGCCACCTATGCCACAAAATCTCCTGCCAAGATTTTGTATGTGGCAGAAAAAGCAGGCAAAGCAGCTGATTTATACTCCCAGGCAGAGCTACTGGAGAGCTACCCTCCGTCCTGAGCTCTAGATAAGATGCAATCGAAGTTAATTTGCTGCTGGAAAGTGTCACTTGCTCTACAAAAGGATGTGGAGATACTGGTGTGATGGATGGCCAGGAAATGACCATGACAATGCTAGTACAAGGTTACTGTATGAGTTGCTGTACACCAACATTGGAGCCAACTGCGTCTTAAAGACGGAGCACCAGGCCCTACAATGTTAAAGGAAACAAAGTGCTGAAGCCCTGATGTACTGTTACGGACAAGACCTCCCTGGTTATACCTCACTGCTGAACTGCTAAAAAGACTCTTTTTTTACCTCCTGAAGATTCTTCCATCCTAGACTCCAAGTTATTAAAAAATTCTTAGGGCTTTCAGCACCAAGGAGTCAATCCCTGTGTATTCCCTACCCTTTGCCAGGTGGAGAGGAAGAGTCTGCGTGTTTTGTGTCCTTCTCCGCATGGTTATCCACAGAGGCAGATGGAGGAAACGTGCGAACTTCACTTTGACTCTGACAATGAGTTTTACAAGTGAAGTACAGTGTACATCTCAACGCAGAGCTCGAGGTCAGCATGTCAATGTCCTTTAAACAGGAAGCAGAGGTTATTTTTAACAGAATCATAGAATCATAGAATCACATGGTTGGATGGGACCTATAAGATCATCTAGTCCAACTGCCTTCCCACTACCATTGCTGCCAGAGCTACTAAACCATAATCTCTTTGTTCTCCTTGTCCTGGAAATGTGCCTCTTCCCAAAAGACTCCTAAGCAAACAAAAGTCATGGAAAAGCCTATAACTGCACACGCTCTAGAGGATGGCAGATACCTGTGTTTCTGTGGACTGAAGCTTACGTACAGATGTCGAGCTGTGCTTTGCCTGCATGATCCAGAAGTAGCCAGGAGGGAAGATACTGAAGGGTACACGAGTCTTACTGGGAGAGCGTTAGAGAAGATGGATGTCCACAACCCTAAGCACAAGCACATCTGTCCTGACATTGGACCTGGAGCTTGTTCAGCTTTAGGAAGTCCACGTATTAACCTGTGGACCCTGTGATCACAGGGCTCTGACCATGAATATTGGGTTGAATATGGGGCTTCATGCTCCAGATTTTGACCCATGACCTGTGGTTGGGTCAACTGGTGTAGAAACATATGTGAAAAGGCTTCCTCAAAAGAACTTTCAGCATCATGGGTCATTCGGAAAATTGCAGGTTCACTACAATTCCTGTGTGTGCAGAAAACCCTGTACGAGTTGTGACACGAGCTGTACTGTGGGAGGCGAAGGAGATATCAGCTTAAGATACACTGAAAATTTGATAACTGGACTAGGCACAATAAAGAATTTCCTGAGGGGGGAAAAAAGCCATGTCTCCTCCACCAAAAAAATTTCTAGACCTCTCTCATTTATATGTATTCATTTGTTAAGTAAATATTCATAATATATAAATGCTAGTGTCACTTTAATATTCTGATTAGCACGGTACATCTTTTCCTCTGTCTAGATAATGGTGGAAGTCATACTAATTGAAGTAATGTTGTGTGTCAAATGATATAGAGCTGATTTACTTAAGACTTGAATGTCTGCTCCAATTAACTTCCAAAGTAAATTGCACTGAAGTTTCCCTTTTCTGCCTTTCATGAAATAGAATACATAAAAAGTATATGAGTTGCAGAGGAAATCTGCCAAAGTTCTCTTGCGTTACCTCTCCACATATTCACTGACCTTCTGCCCGTCATTTCCAAAGCAGAGGGGAGCCTGCTAAACTCGGAACAGCCCCCGCTCCTGCAATAAATTCATATCTATTTGCAAATACAAGATAAGTGCACTCTCTAGTTCAGATTTCAGGCTCTTCTGCACGCTGCACAGCTGTTACAGCAAGCAGCCGTTCAGGAGAGAAAAAAACTGTACATGGAATAAAGGATGTGAAAGATATAAAGTCCATATGGTTGAGTGAAATAAGATTGTTGTGTCTAAATTGCCTTTTTAACCGTTGCTGGATGTATTTATAATCTACCTTGACAAGCCACACAAAAAAGCTCCACTCGAGTAGGGTTACCATCGAAAGCCTGACCTTATTAACATCCGCTGTATCTTGTCATCTGGGCTAACATTACTGGAATGCATTGTACTGACCGATCCTGTATTTTTGTGGTTCAGAAGTGCATTTGAAAAGTTGTTTACATGACAATCAAGCATCCATTTCAGGCCAAGTGAATGGAATGAATAATGAAATAAAAGGAAACATTAGCTGGGCACCAACAGTGAAAACAGAATTATTTTGGCCACATTGGTTTCTAATGAAATTAAACAGGACAAAATATTCAACGGTTGCGTGGATATTACATAAGAATAAGGGAGGAAAAGCGTGAAAGACTGGAATCTTAGGTCATTTGATTTTTAAATAGAAAATTACAAGTTCAGTTGGCAGCACACTGCTCATATCTCAAGTCTATAAAAATTAACTGTTGCAGACCTTATTCATGCTCTGATTCAAAGCAGAGCCCAAGGTACAACTCCGTGCTCAAACCCAAGCTTAACACCACATGATCTCCTAAACACTAGGCATGTGTTGACGTTGCAGTGATTTTAAGGGGAATTTAGATATAGGCTTCATCAATTTGCTGAATCAGCTCTTAGCAGATCTTCTGGACTTCCACAATCTGTAGTGTCGAATCCCAGGAAAGGGTGCCCAGATCCCGCGAGGCTCAGCTGAGGGCCACCACCACCACCGTGCCCACAGCCCCAGCCCTGGGCAACCTCCTGCTGCAGCCCAGCCACTCCATGGACTTAGCATCACTTTAAATTCTCCTGGCAAAGCAGAGGTACCTGAGAAGGAACAAGTAAATATTTAATCTATTCTCTGAGTTTTAACGGGTAGTTCTGGGGAGAGCTATTGAATTTCCATCTGGAAAGATGATGTGTGTGCTCAGAATATCAGAATCTGATGCCCACACAGGGATGTTCAGAACAGAGAACTCTCCCCAAAAATACTTGGATTACAAATGTTTTGGCTGGTCTTTTAATGACTCTTCCTACGCTGAGGGTACTTTATCAGTATTTATGCAATGGACCGGTTGGGGAAGCTGTAACCATACCAATGACTTTTCAAAGCTGGGAATGAAGTTGATTGGCACCGATCAGCCACCAATAGCACTATCAAATACACTTTAATCAATAGCAGCTGACAGCGCTGGAATAGCTTTGGAGACGTAGGCGTGCACCCAACCACACGCTCTGTCGGAGTGGCGGATATCGGCGCCGTCACAAAGGGGACCGCCTCAAAGGACTCCCACCGCCTCAGCTCCAGCGGCACAACCTTCAAAAGGACAGAAGCGAAGAGACTTGAGCTTGAACTTTCTTATTTTTAATTAAGTTAATTCCTTAGGCTACTTTAAGTCAGTAATTTGTATTTAATTTCCTGTTCCAGGGAGGAAAAAGATGAGGAGAAGCAGATGTTGCCCCCTGTGGTCTGTAGGACAAAAAGAGCCATGAAAACTCATCTGCCTGTCTGATTGCTTTTTTATTAGGTAACACAGATGCTGAGAAGGTGGCAAGAACTGAGGTATGTCAAAACATTAACTTCTGATTGTTTGGGTTTTTTTATTCTTATTTTAATTACTCGGTAAGAAATAAGATGGAAAATAAGGCAGCAAACCTGCTTTCTCTTCCAGCCATTGAATACACAGCAAACATATGAGTTTGTCTTTTTTTATAATATATGAGAGAAGAGTGTAACTAGGGACGTTTTGCAATAAAGCACTGATTTTCTGAAGGCTGTTTAAGCCAAGGTTTATTTATGTGCTTCATCTGTAAAGGGTCAGTGTTTCTGTTTCATGCAGAAGTTCAAAGTCATAACTGCTAAAAAAAAAGGTGCAGGACTGATTTAATGCGCGCTGACATAAATGTGAGTTTTGGCCGTGCTCTTCGAAAACTTGTCAAAAGCTGCAGTGTTTTGATGGATCCTCTATGCATCTTGGTATGGGTTGCAAAAGCAAAAATTGTCTTAAGTTGCAAAGCAAAAGAAAGGAGGCATGCTTCTGCACTGGATGGGGCAGTAAAGGTAGGGAAGAGAAAATAGATTATTCAGATCTGCTTGGTTTTAGCCGTTTTGTCAGATCTGTCAAACACATTGATAGATTCCAAAGATGAGAAATTCTGTAGCAACAGATCTACAGGTTAAATGGGGAATGGCCTCTTCTGAATGTGAAAATCTATCAATCCATTTCTAGAGCTCTCTGGTTGTAGTCAAATGAGTTTAAGATGATACAACTGAAATTACTTTAACTGTCCCTTGACTGCAAGTCAAGTCAATGTGACATAGAATCATAGAATGGTTTGGGTTGGAAGGGACCTTCAAAGGTCGTCTAGTCCAACCCCCCTGCAAGGAGCAGGGACATCCCCAACAAGATCAGGTTGCTCAGAACCTCATCATGAGGAGAGCCGAGAGCCTGAAGGCTGAGTCTAGAGGAAATACGGAGGACTAATTCAGAAGGAAGGAGCAGAGTAGCCTTGGCCATCATTCTGCTCTTAGTCACCTCTCCTTGTGCTCTGCCAACAGAACCGCACCGCTCTCCCGGATTTGGGTCATAGCCTCTGCTCAGCCAATTGTCATCAAATCTGGCAGAGCCCCTCCAGATCCCTCGGTTACACCATTTATACTGAGAAATAGTTTGACTGTTTCTGCTGCGCTTTTCCAGCTGGAGGACATGCCCATCCTACATCTTGTCTGTGTAAAGATCTTTTTATCTCCTTTGGTTTAACCAGCCAGAGGGCAGTGTGAGCTGGACTTTCCCACAGCTCCAAAGGATCAGGGATGCTCAGACCCAGCGTTTGTAGCAGATTTGTTTCTGGTAGAGAGGGGAGTACTTACGGAGGAGGCAATCTGTAGGCATTAACTGGGAGGAGAAAACTCATAATTTTGCCCCGGGAAAGAGTGCAAGCATCACATTTTTAGGGAAGAGATAATTCCCCTGGAAGGAAATTACACTGTTTTCTTCAATAAAAAAAGTATTTCAAATCACTAAAATATGTGAACCATTCTCTTCTATTCCACTAGCTGCAAACCGTAACAATTTACAGCTGAAGCCAGCTCCGTGGCAGGCTGACGCTGGTAAAGGAGACTAGACCATGACTTGTTATGTAAATAAGCCCATAAAAGTCCTGCATTTTTACATGAAAATCAGATCTGCAACAAGCATTCTGCCTTTAGCCTTGCGGATTGTTTAATTTGTACGTACATGATTATGCAGCGCTATTATACAGAGAAGGCATTTTATAAACCTTTAAATGATCAATCAGTTAAATAAACAAAGCGTCTCTGGTGATGCCGTACTAACTTTTTAGGAAGCGCCTCATCCTTCTGTCATTAACGTAATAAGCTTGAATAATATTTTCACAGCAATTACCACCAGTGGGTCAACGCCTGCTATTAGCAACCATTCCTCCACGGATCACGACCACAACAAAGCACGATGGCCCCAGAAGATGCCGTGTGTCAGAACGTTTTCTCCAGTATCAGTGCCGGGCTTTAATGGGGCACGGATTGTGACAATAGATTGTCAAAGATCATCCAATGCAACAACAATTTACTGGCTCAGTGGGAGTTTTCTCATTTTGAGAAGTTCAGCAGGTGTTATAAGTCTGTAAATTATGTCAGACAGAAGAGGAAAGTACATATATACCGAAGTGTTTTGTAAAAAATAAAAGTTGTATCTGCTCCGAAACTGGTTTTTTTCACCCTGTATTTCCTTCCCCTACGTCGTTACCTCTTGGCATTAGTTCACACAGGGTCAAGCTGGCACAACATTCAGGCTTTAAAGCATTTTGCTGCAGAAGAACTGCCAGTACAGTGTTTTAGAACAAGCAGTACTTGACCCCTAAACTTAATTAAAAGCAATGTTTTTGAAACCCAGCACCCAGGGGTTACCGGGGGGGTTGTGGAGGTTAATTGCAATTGTTAATGTATTATTTTCCAAACTCAAATTTTCATTCCTTGTATGCAATAAATCCTGTGAAATCAGGTTAAAAAAAAAATTAAAAAAGAAGAAGCTCTACATACAAGACATGTATCTTCTCCAATTCAAATACAGGAAAGTGTTCTGCAGACACTCAACACCTTTGCACAGCTGGAAGATAACCCACGTTATAGGTTGGTGGAACTGGTGTTGCAGCCTTCGTGCCAGACCCTCCATGGCTTCAGGGCAAATGTGGGAGCAGAACCCATGTCTTGCTCCCGAGGAACAACCCAGAGATGCCACCTGTCCAGCAAAGAGGTTTCAAAGGGTCACTAGAAAACGTAACGTCACAAAATCTCCCATTCTGATTAAAATAGACATTTTTCTCGTAAATACATTGATGGGTTTTTAATTTTCTTATGCAAAATACATGCACAGACAAATCTGTCTTATTCTTCCTTATTTAAGGTTGCCCTTACCTCCAATGTAGAGATTTGGATCCTCTGTTGGGTGCTTTGGAATAATGTGCTCACTTCTTTTCACCACCAGCCCTTGCAGAGTGAAACCATCACCTTCTCCAGTTTGGGGACGTGAGCTGGGGCTCACAGGCAAAGGGACGGCAAGAGACCTGCTCAGCCTTCATGATGGGCACTGATCCCTCGGCAGACAATAATGTCAGATCTCCTGAAAAATACAGTTTTACTGAATAAGCAAACATAAAAAAAATCCATACGCTTGTAGGAGCTTGATAATATCTGAAAATATTGATTTGAAAATAGATTTTGCCTTGAAGTTCTTTTCTCTTGCCATTTTGAAGTAACAACCATGCAAGTCTCATGTTTAGTACTCCACCTTACAGTAATTTATTGTATTTAGTCTGCAGGTTTTAACATGATTTATGCAATGTGGAGTTTGAAAAACAAACCCCACCTCTGTCTTCTCTTCTTGGAAACCCTTCAGTTATTCCCAGTTTCAATTATTTTCAATTCCACCAGTGTGATCAGCATATTTAAAATTCAATCAGCCTTCTCATTTAAAACATTTCATGTGTGTGTCACACTAACAATCAACAAGAGTCCTGAATTTAACATCTGTTCCTACTAGTAAATGGTTTTAATTCGAGAATTGAAAAAATAAATAAAGTAATTACTAGGCACTCAATCACAGTGAATAATGTGTTTGCTGCCAGCAGTTCTGTCCTGTCAGCAAAAACTCTGGAGAGGCAGAGCGGCGGAAAAATGGAATTGATAGAAACTGGGGAAAACACAAAATACTGAACCTTGGAGCGGGATGCTGTGCTTTTCCCATGGATCGACCCGAAGAGCGCGAGGGTCGTTGCTGGGGGTGACACGCACTACCTGGCTGGGATGTTGTGTTGGCTTTTGCATCTCATCACACCTCCCCTCTGCCCATACTCTTGCTCGTTTTCTGAAAACAGGTTGGATTTTGTTGCCGCAGGGTGGGTACAACAGCCACAAGCGGTCAGCTGCTCCAATGGCTTTGGCCGGCACAGCCCCCTCCCATCACCTCCTCAGCAAACATTACTCGTTTCGCTAGATGCTGACATTTTGCAAGTTGAACTAGTATTTTTTTCTGCAAGCAGTAAATCTGGTTCCCTCGAGAATAAAAGGAAAAATCTGAAATAAAACAGCAGGGAGAAAGGCTGTGCGTTACAGAGCAAGTCCTGCCCGGCACTTTGCGTGCAAACAGATCTGATGTCCTGCAGAAAAGAAGTGTCTCTGCCTTGCGGGCAGGGAAAGCAGAACCAGACAGCTCAGATATTGCAAAGCAAAGTTCTGAAGTGGGGGTGCTGGGGCTGCTCAGCTGAGACCCAGGTGGCCTGGGTGGCCGTTATCCCTGGAGACACCTCGGCTGCTGCTCCAGCGTCACTCTGCAGCATCCCAAGGGAGATGCTGTCTTCCTGCCACGTCCACAAACAAAAAATCACCATATTTTAAAAACCATGAATAGATACACATTAAACCAACCTTAAAAAAAAAAAAAAATCATTTCATCTTGTTGGTTTCCTATGTGGCTAAGCACATCAATGACCCTTGGGTTTTTTAGAAATGAGAATTCAAGTAAAGAATTACTTCTGTCCTTCTGAGCATTAAAGAACTTTAATGTTGAAGACTTCACTAGGTGTTTTCACCCCAGGTGCTTCTGGAGAATACAGGACTAGATGCCAGCAGGTCTCTGGGAAAGCCAGGACCAAGAATACATACACACCCCCACCAAAAAGGGATGTTTACTGTTGCTGCTAAGTGCAATACCCTTTACAAAGCCGATATACTCGGCACAGCACCACCGACCTTGCTGGAATAGGGAACATTGTTCTCTTTTTTCATGTAGTCCTCACAGCAGGAATCCCCAAACTGCAACAAAAGACTGCAAAAAAATTCCCCATACGGGATGTCAATGCTACGCTGGGAGCCTGGTTACAGCCAACGATGGAAGAGGGAACAGATTTGGCCTTCAGGCCAATGAATGAGCATGAACCTAAGGATCCCTCCAGCCACCTCGCTGGGAAATCAGCCCCTCGGCCTGTGATTTGTCATCCCGAGCTGTTCTGCAGGGTCTTAGGAGCAGGGATGAGTCCCATGGGGGTGGCACCATGTCTGGTCCAAGGGACAGTGTACCCCCTCCATGCTATAAATAACAATAAACCACACAACCATGCCAGTTCCTCCCACAGGTTGGCTTGGGTCTCAGCATCCTCCTTTGTAAATCATTGCAATTCTTAAACCACCGTTTGAGTCTCCTGTCATTATCGAGGCATCTTACAAAATTAAGATTTTCAGTTAAAAGAAAAAAAACAGCGATACTCTGCATCATGACAACCGAGCCCTCGGGGCTGCTGGAGCCTCCTTTCCCCACGCTCCATGGAAATATCCTCAGTGCTAAATCTGCGTGTGCACCGAAGGAAGAAGCTGCAATGTGCACTGGAGCACAACTGATGATACTTGTCAACACGCTCACATTACAAGCAGTATTTTAATAATTTTCAATCCTTAGAGAAATTACCAAGTTCTGTGCAAAATTACCAGGTTTTAAGTAACCACATTCCTCCCAACATCTCTTTTATCGCAGAAGTAATATTTTTACTTGCAAATCTCTAATTCTTCCATGGCAATTATTTAACCATCATTGATCAGCAATTAAATAATAAAACGTCCTAAGCCTTATACATTCTCTCTGCTGCAAACATTACTGATACCAATTCTACTGAAGGCAATGCAGAAAAAAAAAAAAAAAAAAAAAAAAATCACTGCTTCCAGCTCAATGGACTTAACACAGAAAAAAATACATATTTTATAGAAACATCTTCTGATGAGTCACTGTATATTGAGGAAGAAAGGGAAATTGCAGAAGAAAACATGAGACAGATTCCAAATTATTGCCATTATACCAACATCAAATTAAAGCAGTGAGCCAACAGATTGGTTTGGAGTGTCTAGAAATAACTTTTTTTTTTTGCCAAAACATTGTTTAGTTGAGTTTAACACTGGCATCTTTTGCTCATCCCTTGGGAATACAGAAATAAGATCACATGGCATTTTATTCCTAAGAACTAGTGCTGGTGGAGGTGACGCAAGAGCGACTGGATGCTCTCCAGTACAACGTGGTACCTGTATGAGACTAAACACATTCAGCAGCTCTCACTCAATAGGTATCAGCCTTGCTTTGATATTAATGTCTAATTCTCTATATTGATATTAATAAAATATTAATGAGCTAAAGCTCATGCAACGCTGCAGTCAGCCAAGGCCCTATCTGGCACAGTTATTGCCTCTGAGAACACCTAGAGGTGCAGCTACCAGCCAACACTGCAGAGACACTGAAATTCTCCAAATATTGTTCACATTTATATTTTAGCGCTTTTTTTTTAGCACATTTACGGACACAGGAAAACAAATGGAAACAAAATGGTAATTAGCTTGAAATACGGTAGTGTAGAAAAATACTTACTGACTCCTTTTTGCTTCAGAAGTGAGAGAGGTATTTCAGTTCTCATATTTGCTGGCAATGCTCCATCCAGTTCATAATTTAGATGTATGATTCTGTACTTGGGATCTGCTCAGTCAGATGCACAACACAATTCTTAATTATTTCAAAATTATTTAAATGGAGTAATAAATCTAGCGTTTTATGTAACATGGCTGCCTGACCCAAAGAAATATGTGGGCAATTATCATGATTCCCAAGCGGATTTTTTTTTTCCCCAAATCAGTCACTAATTATTGGCTGCACTCGCAATGATCACTTGGAGTAATTGTGATGTTTTGCCGCGTTGTTTCGGACAAGAACAACACAATCCTCTTAATGAAAATAAATGTATGGATTTTATTCCTAGGCCAAAATGCAAATGGAGTTGATCTGATGTTTAGGAACGTAAAAAAAACAGAAGTGACTTCAAAAAAACCAAAAGGTTAGGAACTTGCAATGCTAATTTTCTGAACAAGAAAGCTCAGTATCCACGCCGGGGCAGGCAATTTGTGCAGAGTCTGGAGAGCCCACCCTTCCCGATGGAAAACCAAAGCCACCCAGCCAGGACCACATCGCACTATGGAGAGCTGCACCGCTGGTTTATTTGCTTTTTTTAACTGAGCAGGGAATTAATTCTGTCTTTGAAAGTATCTACAATTTCATTATCCTTGCAGAACCCCCAGCAAGGTCACAACAAATGGTGGTAAATGTAGATCAGTCTAGTAATGAAGGGTCTAGCCATGAATATATATTTTTGGTTAGAAGAAGAAAAATCAGTGTATCTTAGAGAGGTTTTTAAAACTTTTCTGTGTAATAACTCACGTGTGATAATACACCATTCAAAATCACACCTTCTCCGTCTAGCACAACCTTCTAACTTCCAACTGTAGGTAGCCAAGTCCTCTTTAAAGGCCAACCACCTAAATTAAAAATAACCAGTGGTAATAATATTGATTTATCATCTCTAGAGGTCTATTTTTCACAGGTGTCTAGTTAAACTTCAAGTAATCTCCTCATTTAGGACACTTTTCCTCTCAGTGCTGTTACCCAGGTGCAGGTTTCAGCTGTGTTTAAAGTTGCTCTCAGGGCTCTAATCTGTGTTCTGTCTTTGATTGCTCTGGGAAAACTAAATAAAAAATCGGTTTCTGAAGCAGGAACAAGGATGAAGAGAGCCAAGAAGACATGAAACAAAAGCTCTGCTCCCAGTCCTGCTCCATTTCACAAATCCTTGATTGAATGCAGAGAGGGTGACATAACCTCAAAAAAATTTCCTCGGACTTCTGTAGTATTCCAGATGAAAAGAAATGGTCTTTCTCACCTTCCTTTTAGTCTGAATATAGCTTTTTTTCTCACTGTATTTGCTTTAAAGAGAAATTTTGGTATGGTATTTTACATTCTTTAATTTTCTTGTACAAATATATATGCATACACAGAAAGAAAGGGAAAGAGCAGCTCTGCACACAGCCCTGCCTTTTTATACTGGGCTTCCTTCATGTTTAACTGGAAAATATTCTGATAGCCTCTGTCCCTGCAAGAACAATATCTGATTTACTAAAGCGTGTAGTAACGCATAGCTTGAACCAGAGTGCAGGATGCAGTCCCTTAATGCCAGCAGTAATCTGAGCTGTGCTGTTAAAAAATACATAATAGAAAAAAATATGTTATACACTGCCTTAAAATAATTGCCATATATGTATGTGTGTATGTCTGTATGTATGTTTGTACACACACATACATATATGTACATATGAGAAATTTACCCATCTATGTATAAAGGATAGTGTATCCCAACTACAATCTCTTTAATGGAAAACTTTCCAACATGTAATAAGCAAATCAGCTAAATAAAACTTAGAGACATTACCTTCTGTGATAACACGGAGCTGTTTGTGATGACGCATGGGTAATTTCCTCCGGAGAACCACCAAAACCAGCCCAACAGCTCCCAGCCGGGCGACTGAACCCACGCAAGAGCAAACCAAGGGACCTGCAGACAATGCGTTACGACTGACTTTGTTTTGCTGGTGTTTCATAGGAAATGCATGATTTTAAATGGCTGCCAAAAGAAATACACTCCTAATTCTCTCAGATTTACTGTTTGCTTTCAAAAGGATACAGTGTGAACTAATCACGGCAGCGTTTAGCAGCATTTTAAAGAAGGAAAACAGGCAGTGGGTGGAAATAAAAAGGGTTGGTTTGTCACTATTATCCATGAGCTGGCTTGCTGAAAATTTCACTAGTGAAACTCTCCCCCAGCTGGCAGTGAAGGCTGCAGTTCCTCATGTCCCGTCTCCGCTCAGCCTCGACCATGCTGTACAACCAACACGCCGATCACCGGCACACGCCCAGCCAGCATCCTACATCTCTGTTCTGCTCTGCGTCTCTGTTGAACGAATTCACGTAGAGGCAAGCCATGCTAATCTCACTCTTATCAGTGGTTGCCAGGGCTTGGGACAGTAACTTTGAATTAGCATGAGGTGAGTCATTCCCCACGTCCTTTGTAAGAGCTTTAGGCAATAGCTGCTGTATGAAATTACTCATTTCCCATTGCTGTCAGCAGTCCTTTTATTTACCATGATTTTTCTGTCCTTTATCCCCAGCCCAAGTTTTGACCTTTAACTCATCAGTTACGTTTTATGCTTTCCATACCCATCATAAATTCCTATTACTCCGAGAGGCTGCAGTGGAAGATGCTGTGTGACAGCGGGTACGGCTGCTCTCGCTCCCTGGCTCCCGGGCAGAGGTGCTTTATATCAAATCCAGCTCTCGCATGTCTGCATCCATCAGAAAGGCTGATATATGGGAGCAACCCATCATCCCCTGCAGGAAAATACCCCTGGGGCATACAGGAGAGATGGAACGCGCACAAAACTTTGCAGCTTGTCTCATCAACATGCCTGTCACACAGGCAAAATTAAAGTCTTTATGACGGCAAACACAAGCCAGGGAGCTCAGAAGCTTGGTCCAGTCCTGTCTCTCAGGGCATCCTCCCTCGGTCGGTGCAAGGGGCTCCTGGGTGAACAGACACATCTAGTGACATTTGCTGCTAGCAAACCCACACGGCCGTTCTGATGAGTTTATCAAACGTGCAGAGCTCCAGCCCCCATCTCCCTGGGTGCCGTGGCGAGGAGATGTCACACCGTTGGCCCTGCGGAACCTGGGCTGGGGACAAGGAACGCCAGCACGCAGCCAGCAGATGGAATCGGAGGGCAGAGGCTGCTACAGCCTTGGCTCCTCTTCCAGTGACATATTTCAATCAGAATGCCTGGTTCTTTAATTATTTCCTCATTATACACGGTACAGCAGCACTTGTGCGAGCCGTTTTAACTAATGTGATTTTGCTATGAAGAGTGTAAGAGAAAGCGCTTCGTTAATTGGCTTGCCTGCGAGCAGCAATCAACGGGACGAACGCACCCCGCACCGCCAGGAAAACACAAATTGAATCATTCCCCCAGCTTTCATTTGTGCGCTTGCCATCCAGGTGCACAGAGAACACATTTCATATTAAATCCAGACCACATAGTGGACATAAATTTATACAACAGTATTAAATTGTTTCTATTTATAAAGTAATTCTGGATGAGATTATAGATTCCTGGCTTGGATTGACTGCAAATTCTCCATCCCGTGATTTGATTAAAATGCATTATGAAGGAAAGATGGCAGGAAGGCAGCCTGCGTGTTCAAGTCAGGAAAAAGCGCCCGGCTCACCCCGCTGAACGTCCTTCTGAGCGGGAGGAGCTGCTCTGCCCGACTGCCGCATCTCTGCTGCGCACCCCGATAAGCCCAGCTCCAGGACGTCACAGTTTCCATTCCACATTTCCATTTAAAATTCCTGTTTCATATGCTGTTCTGAGGCCAGTTACTTGCAATCTGGATCTTAAGGCAAATATTTAAAGCTCAAGATATAAACAGGAATAGCTAGCTCAAGAAACTGATACAGCATTGGAAAGGCTTTTATCTTCCCAAGCTACCATTTCATATTTGATTCAGCACGGCACGTAACGGTGCACGGGCCCATGTGTGTGTTCTCATTAGTGAAAATAAGGACAAACAAGAACAAACAACTGAAATAAACATCACATGAAAATGCAATTTTTTAGTGAAGGAGAACATCTCCCATTACTGAGCCCTGGGGGGGCTGTGAAGGGCTGAGCTGAATGCGAGGGCTGCAGGAACCCCCCAGTTTTTCTGGAGACTGGTGGGACCTGTGAGAGTGGGGCTGGCCAGAAAACCACAGCAGCACCACCACCACCAAACTGGTGGTTGCTGTGTTTAGCTTTTCCCACACAATATCCCACTTCGAGGAATAAGTGGTCTTCATCCCTTTCTTGGCAGCAGACACAGACATGATAAGAAATCCAATTAAGCCATAAGGCCAGGCAAGCAGAGTCAACACCGACCCGTTCAGGCCGAAACAATAACCCGAAGGTAACGCTGCCAGAGTGGCGACTGCCGCAGCACGCTGCTTGCTGCAGTCGCTGAAGCAGAGAGATGTTACAGGAGATGAAGATATTGTCATTGGGAAGCAAAAAAAACCCCAAAACCTCTAGGAAACAATAAGGCTCAGCACTGTCCTTTGCCGTTGGTCCTGCAGCATCTTCTCACCTCTGGATCTGGTTCTGGCTGTGCAGAAATAACCCAGAACTGACACAGAAGTGAACTGACTGCTTTCCCTCTGCTTTGCGTGGTGCCTCCAGTCGATTTGGGACCTGCAGCACCTTCCAGCAACCGACCCCAAAGCCCAGCCTGGCTTTGAGCACTGCCAGGGATGGGGCACCCACAGCTTCTCTGGGCAACCTAGGCCAGCACCTCAGCATCCTCACAGTGAGGAATTTCTTTTTATGTCTGATCTAAACCTACCCCATTCCAGTGTAAAGCCATCACCTCTTGTCCTGTAGCCTGCCCTTGCCAAAAGCCCCTCTCCAGATTCATATTTATAAGAAAGTTCCAAGAGAGCATTCCTGGGTTTCATTTTCAGTTTCATCCTCCCTTATGGAGTTAACAGCAAAACGCCCCAAATGGCGCTTTTATAGGGATAATTGGAGATATGTACCATAGCAAATACACCTCTAATAAAATGAAATGTCTGAATTGAATAAAATGAGATTCTGTTGATATCTTTTGCTGGAAAATCAACCTGTTTCTTCTCAAATTAACCTGGCCTTCAGTCTCTTAACACCTAATTGTTACTTCCCTCGTCTCCACTAATGGGTTTTAAATCAAAGGAACACGAACGATAATTGGAACTGTTTAAATTCCTTCTCATTGATTTGGCTCAGTAGTTCCCAGCTTCTGGAGTCTGGCTCTGCCAATGCACTCTCTGTGTGTATGTGCACACACGTCTGTGTCTTTGTGTGCCACTGCATGTGTATGTGCACACGCGTGTGCCTGCCTGTGTGCGTGTGCTCTGTAGATACAAGCACACACGTCTGCTACTGGTTTTGCACTCATGCAATGCATGAAACCCAGCTTTGAAATGGCAAAGTCAGAGTAACGTATATTCAACCAGCGCTAAATTTCAGTTTGGCGATCGAATTCTCCAGATCTGATAAAATTACATCTAAATATGTCATTTTCTTGCAATTTCATGCTTATGAAACTAGCAGACTCTCATATAATTTTTACAGCCCCAGCACGGGGTGAGGTTGGGAGGCTGGGTGCTTGTGGGTGTTCTGGGGTGCGATCTGGGGTCGGTAGCAGCTATAACCAGTACCAGATGCTGTACTCCATCTGCTCATGATTTAACCCCCGGTCCCAGGAGGTCGCTTGCTTCCGCGCTGTCACTAGCTCCAAGAAGCAGTGACATTGTTGACAGTGTCACTCGCCCTCCCCTTTGGCCAGTTCAGAACTTGCTAAATAAATCATTAAAAAATGACTTTAACATTCCAGTCACACCCGTCTCCTCATCCGGTTGCAGTAATGCCAGCCAGGTGGAATTTACGCTCGGTGTAATCAATCCAGATAGCTTCCTTCCTGGAGTAATTTTCTGCCCGATATTTTGATCTCGTGTTAATTTTCCTCCCTCTTTTAATCCTGCCATTTTATCATCAGGGGGGTGGTCACCAGGCCAGCTCATACCCCAGCCTGTGCACTGGAGCTGCGCGTGGTGGCAATTGCCCACTCCTGTCCCCTGGCCTCTCATGTCACCCCCTGTCCCCTGCCCACTCGTGTCACCCCCGGCATCGCTCCCCTCCCTGGAAACGCACTGGGTCAGTGGTCCCACTGGTACGGGTGTCGTTCCTTCTCCCTTCTCAAAATTTGAAGCATTGCCTCCAAACCAGGGCATCCAGTCCGTTCTCTCCTCTGCTCGTTGCCTGCACAGCATATGCTAATTCAGATTTTAAAATGGGCATCCCTTCAGAGAAAAACAGAGACCGTGTACTCCGAGGAAAGAGAAGGCTCCCAGCAGCACCAGCACCTCCAAGACCCGTGCACCTGAGAAGCAGAGGGTTTATCTCTGCGTAACTGCGCGTTGGAAATATTTCTCTGCTCAAATGAAGAGATACAGCTGAAAACTCAAAGACACAAAAAACGTAGCGCTTCTAACCCCCAGAGAGACAAAGGCAGTGTCACCCACGCTCGCAGATACATTGCAAGGATTTGAACAAAATCCTGCGATTTGTCTCTTCCTCTGACAAACAGAGGATGCTCGTGACCTGCAGCAGCGGCGAGTGGTGCTGCGACCGTACCAGCGCAGATCCAGACCTCAGCGCTGTGCTCAGAGGGCAGGATTCTCCAGGGGGGGCATTTTACCTCTGGAGTGGAAACACCTTATCTCCGTTCCTTGCTGCACAGCACCATCAGCTGCAAAAGCCTAAATTGCTCTACACTGGGCTTCTTGGCCCTGATTTCCAGAATACATTGAAGAATAGCAATTAAAAAAAAAAAAAAAAAAAAAAAAAAAAAAAAAAAAGGCAGCCCTGTTCTTTCTGAGCATTATCCTCTACGTATATAAAGATATACTATAGATATTTCCAGACACTGCTCCAGGTGTGTCTGCAATATTTACTTCATGTTCAAGCAATCCTCATTTTAAACCCCTCCTTTTTAAACACAGTTCTTACCGGTCACAGGGCGAGCATACGGAGTCTGACATCTCACAGAGTGTGTCGCTGTAGGAAGACATGACCGGACAAGACAGGCATCTCCATTTGGGATCCACATGGTGGCTCAACTTACTGGTGCTGCTCGGTTCTTACTGGGAAAAAGTTTTGTTACAAGCCCTCCAGAGCAGTGAGGGGGGCACGGCTTTCAGACAGGGATCTCCACGCCTCTTTAGCCACACTTTGCAGCCTATAAGGGGAGAAAACACACGTATTTTAACCTCGCCCTAGTCCACGGGCTGCAGGAAATCCTTTTTTCTCAGAAAATACGCATCCGTAGTTCTCCGCACAGCGCTGAGATCCTGGTGCAGCCTCGTTTCTCCCCTACCAGTGCCGACATACGGCTCAGAGCTGAACCGATGTGTTCGTACGTCATCTTGATAATTTTGACACCAAAGCACCAGGTGAGCTCAGTCCCGCACCGGAGCTGCTGCCGGAGCCGGAGATCTTGAAAGCCCGGGCTCACGCCATGAGAATTGCCTCATGCGGAGAGCGATCACCCTTGGGATGGAGCCGAGACCAGTGGGCAACCTGTAAAATACAACAGGAGCCAGCAGAAACTGAAACAAAACAGTGCACTTTTACACTGGGCAAGGTGAAAAAAATAAACTTTTTCTTTTAATGCTATCAGTAATTAGGTTTTACATTTTCCCCGGAATGAGGATGTCTGAAATACCAATCATACACATCGTATGTTTTCATTAGAGAAGACAATGCAGGTATTATAAGGTACAGCACACTTCAAAGCATCATGTCTTGATCCCACCTGTTTTTAAATTAAAATGCTGTAAGTGGGTTCTGCATTAGTCCTTGCAGGTCTCCTCTCAAAACCTTTCTGTCACCCAAAGGTGCAAGGCAAGGTTAAAGTAACCAAATTGGAGTCTCCGTCATTGGGAGGGTTTGCTGGAAACGGGAACATTTTCATGCACTGAATATTTTCTCACTCAAGGCAAGTTGGATATTTTCTATCAGGTTATCAGCAGGCGGTAATATTTTGGTGCTCTAATGCTGCTGAAATAAAGACATCACAAAAAGCACACCGTAGGACTTTTATCTTGAGGAAATCTAATGCAATATGCCACTTCAAATTTTAGTTATATGCTCTTACTCCGTAAAGAACAGCAGGTGTTTTGGCTGCACAGCAGAACCAATCTTCTGGGTACAACCTTTCCCAGCTGCATGACCATACCTTTTTTAATACAGTCTTATAAGACAAATATTATTAGCACAAAGAGCTTTAAAATCCCACCACCTGAACGTTTAGACTCTTGAGGAATGCAGCAGTCCCTAAAGGCACCAAGCACCACCAGGATGAGCAGCAGCGAAGACCTTCTCCATCGTGGTAATGAGTATTTTAGATCCTCATTGAAAAAGCTCCAAAATTACTTTACGAAGAAAAGTATCTGGGCAAGTAAATATTCCCTGATTTCCCCTGATACAAGGGCGTGCTGCCTGCAAGTCATGGAGGCATTTCAAGGTCACTTTGTGGTTCAGGCAGGAGCTGATGAACAGCTCATGGTAGGTAATGGAGAAAAAACATCATCAGTTAGAGAGCTGGGAAACCTTCCAACGGGAGAAAGGAGTTTTCCTACAAAAGATCCCTTGCAATGAGAGGGCCGAGGAAGATGGCCAGAGACATACGTGCAGCCTATAGTGGTACTCTTCCATTGCTGAGAGATTATCTACACAAAATGCTAAATATTAACCTAAATATTCCCTGGGCTCTAGAGGGGAAGACTTCACCACAGTTCACTTGGAAAGAGAAGTCTTCCCTTGTTTCGTAGCTCAGTCAGAGAGAGTGGTCAAAGACACGCAGGTGAGGAGGAGGAGAGCAGGAGATCTGCCGAGGAAGAGGAGGACAGCACAAACAAGGAGCAGAGAAGAGAGAGGAGTGCAGTGTCCATGGGATGAATCCATGTCTTAGTACCAAAGAGTTTTTCCAGCCAGGTGTTTTGTCACAGACCTTCCTGCCTACCTGTGACAAGGGAGAATGAAGTTGACATTGACCAGTAAAGGTTCTGGAGCAGAGAGATGATCACAGGAATAAAATCCAGTCCATCAAAAGAACTGGTGGCCACCTATAATCTAATACCTACTGGTACTGCTGATGAAAAAAAAAACCTATTATAGATAATAAGGAATGGAGATTTACATTGTTGATGTCTTTGTTAACTGCCCTTCCCTCCTCTGCAGTGGTGCAGCAATACTGCTCCCGGCAAAAGTCACAACGAAGCAGCAAACATTACCTGAACCAGCCTTTTTTGTGAGCGTTTTAGCTCTTAATGTAAGAAAATGTAAGAAAATTAAATTAAATAAAAGTAAAAGCAAACCACTAACACAGCAGGACGAGAATCAATTTTGCTTCAAAATGATCACTCAAACCTGATGACGAGCTTATATAAGCAAAAAATATTAACCAGTTCTGCACTTTTCCTCCACAGCCCTCACTCCCTTGCAAGGTCTCGTGGCTCCATGCAGAAATTCCCCACCTGGCTACGGTCCTGCAGTTGGGTCAGGGTGAAACTGCCAGGGTCACAGGTGCCTGGGGTGCTCAGGGTACCAGCTACCACCACAGACCAGCCCGAGAAACTCGGGAACATTCATGCAAAGAAATTTCTGAAGGCAAATATATGCAGCTGAAGTTTGTTTATGAGGGTTATGATCAGTCATGGAACAGGGATTTGAGACCAGCATGTCCCTTCTGCACTCAAACAAATATCTCGTTGTGAAACATCCATGAGAAAGCCTATGAAGCTTTGAGGAATTATTTAAAACTAACTAACGATTAAAACCAGCAAGTTTTCTTGTGGATAATAAGGAAGATGGGATTTATCAAACAAATTGTGCACCCAACAGAGGCTGCTAAAAAGCTTCCGTAGGTTACCAAGCCATTTTTAGGCTCGGGATGCCTTATGAATATTTCTCTAAGCTGCCTGGCGCATCGTCCCACTAGATGTGAGTTGAATTTACATAGCGTGTGCAGATAATCAGAGTTGTCATCATTTACATGAAACAAATGAGACAAATATTTAAACAAATAAACAGTCTATGGGTTTATGAAAACATGATGACTGCATAATTAATTCTTCCCAGGCACTGCGAATTCCTACATGGTTTGAACCAATGTGTTCAGAGTCTGACATTTGAAAAAGAAGAGAAAAAGCACTGGGGCAAGTCTGAGAAGATTGCCTTTCACAGTGCTGGTACCTCGGCACTGCAACCAGCCAGGAGGGCAGTTAGGTGGGGTCCTACCTCATTCCTCAGCGCTGTCCAGGCATCCACAGCCCATGCTGCTCACCAGGAAGGAAGGGCTTGCCATGTCTTGAAGACCTTAGAGACCAAAGGCTGAAAACCACCCCAGGGGTGCCCAACACTACAGCTGGAGTATCTCCTCTGCTTTCATTTTCTCATCCTTGTGAAACGCTAAGATTAATGACTTTGCAAAGTCTGCCCAAGCACGCTTCTCTGGATGTTCCACTTGAGGACTCCTCGTTTCCTCAGCCACTTCCACATGACCCAGTCGCTGGGACAGTAAGCCCCATTTTGATCTGAAATTCTTCATATTAATAATGTCATACATTACATTTGACAGCCTCTAACCGATTCTCTGACTTTTATATGGCAAAAACTTCTGGCGGTGTTACCGGCTTTCCCTTTTTTATTAACTGCTCTGACTGGCAGCGAAATCCCCAACAGAAACGGACGATCCCAGGAGCATTTTTCAAAGGTTAGATCCTCTCATGCTGATGCAACGTTTTTGTCATTATTCAAGAAGACAGATTAATCACTTAGGCCTATATCCTAATCACAGTAGGGGGAAAAAAAGTCAGTCAGGCGCTTAAAAAAGGTTTAAGCATTTAAATATACTTCACAAATTTAGTCCTTGGTAATATTGGAACAGGGAGAGTAGCAAAGGGTGAGGATCAGACAAAGGAAGGGGCGTTCACTATGAGCCCAAAGAGAATGAAGCAATACAGCATCAGGAGTGGAAAACATAGAGGGGGAGATGTAGGAAACTAGTTTTTTTCTTAACAAGAAGGTAGAGACTAGCACGAAGAGTACCAACCCTGCAAGCACAGTAAAAATGGTCATAATTCACAGCTTCTGAGGAGACTGGAGCTACAAGGCAAAGTCATTCACAAACGGATTCCTTACGTTATGCTGGACAATAGCTCCATCGTTTCTCTAAAAAACCATAATACTGTACTTCATTCCTACAGTGGAAACACACAAGTGAAAATACACAGACCAAGGGAAAAATAACATACAAACTGCCTCGATGGAAAGCAAAGTTTGGGAAAACTTGTGTTTTCTTCGTGTCTTCACTCTAAGCTCCAGGCTGGCTAGCTGAAATCTGCTGAGCATAATGAAACCTGATAGGACATTCCATTGATTCAAAGCCTTAAGTAATATCCCTCAGACAGACGGGGAGTCAACTTATGTCTCAGGACAGACTCTTTGCCAAATATATCTGTCCACCACAGCTTATGGTGCCCAAAGGGTGTTTGTCTTCCCTGCCTCCTGCTGCTGAAGGACAATCCCTCCTTTCCTTCCCTCCCTGTCCCACAAGGCCAATTGGAGGAGTCCATCTCCTTTCCCCAGTTCCCTTCCAATCCAGCTATGGGTCACGCTCAGGATCCACTTGGCCGAGCAGTGCAGACCAGCCCCAGGTCCTTCGGTTCTCAGAGGGCAGATCATTGCTCCTGTAACAAGTTTATCTTACATCCTACTGAACACTCTCAGCTCATAAACTGTGCAAGGGTGTATTTTGACAGGTGAAGTATATTTTCTTGTGGCTGAGCCATGGTGCAGCTTATCTGTTCAAATCAGCTCCCAGACTGTTTACATTCCCGTGAGAGAGTCCTGTTCATTGCAAAGTCAATATGAGGTCCGATTATTATGGTCAACCGGCTCTTAACTCTCCAGGCAAGTCAGCCATTGATCTCTGAAAAACTCTGATGCTACTTCAGGCCTCCATGTGAACTCTAGATGAACGAACAGAGCCTCCCCTACGGGGCTTGCAGGCTGTGCCTGTTCAAGGCCATGTGCAATTTTCTAAATACCACCACTTTATCCATCCCTATTCTAGGTTTTGTTGCAGGACTCTTGGTTTGAATGAAATTTGGCTGAAAAAAAACATATTCCAGCTCATGGACAAAAACGCTCAAGGCAGCATCCCGCAAAAATCTAAATAAAGTAATTCTCTTCAATAAACCAGCGCAGAGAGGGAGAGTTGAGAAAGGAAGGCTTTTCTACTGGTTCCATGTAAATGCAGACAGGCAATAGGATAGTTTTCTTTGGAAATTTAGAAGAATGACAATAAGTGTTGAGACTTTGCTTAAATTCTAGATTTTTAATTCCGTCACATAACAAAGCTGACATGGTTTGTCTTCCTTCCAGACATCCCAGCAGCAGACAGAAATTTAAACCAGCTCATTCGGTACTTGTCAGATTAGCATAAATCCCTTCCTAACATGTGGGATAGAACAAGCTTAAAATTAATAAAAAAAGATGGGGGATTGCCCAGAGTTATATAGACTGTATTTAGTGTCTAAAGGCCTGATACAGACTCTCTTGGAACGCTCCTACGAACATCATTAGATGCTGAACCACACTCTTGGATTGCTACGTGCGTACAAAAACAAACACAAAAGAGCTGCTCACCTTCTATCTCTGATCGCTGGTCAGAACAGAGAGCTTAGCATATTATGGGAAAGGATGCATTTTAGAGAGATTTATAAATCTTTAAAATTTATTTATTGTGTTTTAAAAAGAGGAATTTATCACGTTCAGTTGAGATTGAAAATCTTAGTGCCTTTTCCTCCAAAGTAATGAGGAAATGCATTTACTTTTCACTCTGCAAATCTCCTTATTTCAGTAGACAGCACTTTTTAAATGCTACTGTACATTTATCGTAGCAAAAGCATTTCTTTTTCAGATTCCCAAGTACGCACTTTTCCGGAAAAAGGCTCTCCTATTGTCCTAGGGATATTTTGTACAGGGTCCAGCCAGGGGGAAATGCGTTTTCACTCTTCCCCGAAGAACTGAAGACATGATGCTTCAATAGTTGATTTTTTCCCTTCCTGAAGCACACCTTATGCTTGTACAGACCCTTACTCAAATGCACGGTGCATCACAACAGAATTTAGGTGTCAGAATCTGTCCATCGTAGTGGTGATAAAATTTCAGCCAAAAAGAAGAGTTACCCTGGGCACAACCATATTTATAGATATAATTGTGTAACTCATCCAACTATTCAGACAATAATTTGTTTGTCAAGTTCCATTTATTTTACTTTAAAATCTTCAAGAGAAGATGTTGAATTTATTCTTGACATTTCCCCCCGTAAGTAATAGCTTGCATAAACATGGTATGAATATTCAGCGTTCAAGCCTTAAAATGTGGACTGCCAGGTAGTTACATAAATCATGCAGTATTATTGCTTTTCCTTCATGACATATGTAACTAAGCAACAAACCAGGAATTTAAATATTAAATTTAATACATTCTGCCCTTTTTGCAGTGATAAGTGACACAGAGCTCTCACTCAGCACAAGGTGGGTCCTGCTGTCCTAAAGGTGGAAAATCAGAGAAACATGTCCAATCAAAATGATGCTGCCTACTCTGGATTAGAGTTTACATAATGAGCATTATTGTCCCATCAAGGCTCAATTTCCCAGTTATTCCCCCAAATTAACCCAAAATACCAAGAACGGGGTCAAACCTCAACTTGTTCTTGAATTCAGAAGACAATGCAAGAAGACCTACATGTCCATGGCCACCACTTCACTGCCAGTTGCAAATTACCAGAGCACCTAAAGGATTCGTAAGAATTGCTGCAGTTATTTGCAACCAAAATTGGGATGTGCTAAGGCAAAGAGCTGGAAAAGCCGTGCAAAATGAGGAGCTCTCTTCAAAAGCTTTGGAAGAGACATTTGTCATTTAAAACAAAAATTGAAAACTTCTAAGGGAAAAAATGGCAGAATAACCTTAGAGTAAGAGGTATTAAGGTAGTAAAGGGAGTAACCTTTAAAGCCTGCCTACGAAATGGATCCCTGATGTCCTGAATCGTAATAGCAGATGGGAGGAAGAGAGCCTTGAAATAAATGAACATTAGTCCAGAAATCTCCCAGAGACAACGCAGAGTGCAGAAGTTTCATGCTAAACTATTTTATTTCATTGATAAAACCTGAACTCCTGAAGAGCGTGGAGTGCAAGAGGAGAGGAGAAAGGAAGGATAATAGGAGGGGAAATAAATCTCTTCTTTTAAGTGCATTTAGTGGTGTAGCGATAGGGGTAGGGATTACACTCAATTTAAGCTGAATGGATAACACAGTCCAGGATATTATCTGTAGTTTTCTTAAAATCTCCTCTGAAACACAGCTTTAGCATTTCGTCCTGCAACAGTAGCTTTGCTCCCCGGCTGTGCCATTTACCATCACACTCCACTGTTCGGTTTAGCCCTCTACAAAATGGACCCTGTGACACAGCACAGAAAAAACCAGTTTAATTCCAGGGGGAAAATGAACTGGTGAATAGGGTGGCAGGAGTCCTGAGCTGGCTAATTTGGGGAAAATTATATGAACCCCCCTGCATAAAACAGCAGGGGATCTACCACTAACAAATATAAGATGCTATTGTTAACCAGACAATAAGAGATAGAAGGGATTGCAGGACGCCTTTCCCAAAAAATAAACTACTTGCATTCACCTACTTTGTGCATTTTTGGTGAAGCTGAGAAACCACTCACCATTTTGCAGTAACAGGTTGCAATATTCTATTTGTAATCTTGCAAATTAGTGTACCTCAAGTTGTGTTGTCCGGATGGGCTCCTGGCTGCCCCAGCTTGCCATCCTGGTCAGAGACGTGCGCTACCTGCCGTCGCAGGGATGCAGGAGTGGATGACCCCAGGGAAATTCAGGAGCTGTTTGATCCAAATTTGCTTCACTCATTCACTTCAGTGAATGTGGCATGATGACACCTCCTGAATCTCCCACCTTGCTTCGTGTTCACGTTTTCTTCTAAAGTTGCTACCCAGACACTGGCCTGAGATTATTTTCTGTGATCTAATAACACAGCACCAAACATAGGATAGACAAAATAGATGAAGATGACTAGTTTTATTTTTATGGCAAACTTCCTACCAATGCTTAATTAACAACATTACAGAGGCTAATCACTTGGTGGCTCCTATCTCCACTCATTTTCTCGGTGGCACAAGGGCATGTGACAGGGGTGAGTGGCTGTACCACGTCCACTTGCAATAATCTGTCACTTCACAAAGGGCTGTGGTGCCATTAACTGGGTTAATTGGGTTCATAATTGTTGCCAATCTGCCATCTGTACTCAGCTGCTGCCACCAAAGAAGAAAAAAGAAGCTAAAGATTAGTTCCTTGAAATGCTGCTGATGAGAAACTTGCCCCTAGACAACTTTCACATCCCAAAGGATGACGGAGAGAAAGAAGGTGTGAAGGGGAGAACTCTCCCAGCTGGTGAGATTTTCCTAGTTTCTGAAGTTATTTCCAGAAATACAGTTTCCAGAATATGAACCCCTGAATTCCCAGAACAGATGTGGGACAATCTCTAGGTAAACAGGACTAGAAATGCAAATGGGATTTGGCAAAGGGAAAATATAAAGGGAAACCTTTTACTTAGCGAAACATTTATTTTGAAGTGATCCTCAATATTGGAGATGTCTCAATTCCCCTATAGTACCTTTCTCAGAAAAAACACCGGGAGGAAGTGGCTCACCAATCAAGAGACATTCTCTCCCTCTTTCCAGCTGAGGTGGGCATAGGATGAGGAAGCTTTAATCACTATGGGTAACAGGAGAGTCACAAGTGAATGGTAATTTAGTGAATGTATTGAATTGGACAGCATTTTGTGAAAACTCACAATTAAAGAGAGTTCTGTTAACAAAATTGAGACATTTTGGCCTTTTCTTTCCCTGTAGCTAACATTTAATTTGTAACTGTTCTCTGTGATTGACGTTACATTTCAGATGAGAGTTTTGTTTTTGGTTTTTATCTGCTCTAGAGAGCGACACCAAGTTATTTCGTGGGATTAGCGACTTAAGTAATGTGAGTAGGTTGGTTGTCATGATTAGCAGAAGCTAAAGCAGAGCAGCATTTGCTAACTGCAGAGAATTGAGATGATGTGGCTGGCCGCCGCGGCTTATTAAATGTATAATGAGCTCAGGCTACTTATAAAAGGAATCAAAATTCTGTAACACAGGGAAGCAAAGTTCCTGAGTACCAGCATATTCCTGTAAGACTCTGAGGTGACACGGGTTTATAATAAAGTATGTAGTGAACAGACATTTAACTGAACACATGCGTATAGGAAAAAGAATTTAGGACAGTGTGGTTTGCTGAGAAGGATTTCAAAGTCTGGCTTAAACAAGCCAATAATTATTGGCACTACAATGCTGCTGCGGTGGGAATCAGCTTCTCTTCTTTCATCACTGGCCACTAACGTATTATCATTTGAATCTGCACATTGTTTCTGGAGATCTTTTTTGGCTTTCTGTCATCTACTATACTTACATTCCCCCAGCATCATAATATTCCCACTTTAATCAGACCCTGCTTTGATTTCAGACACCATCCTGCTGCCTTTGCCTTGCAGACCTTTCTCTCTGCAGCAGCCGTCTCTCAAAGAGATCTCTGCACGCCTGCCTCCAGCCTTCCCGTTTCATTTGATGCGACTGCTACCAGTCTGCAATGTAAAATAATAATGTTTTCCGCAGTCCTTAAACTGTTGATTTCTATAAAACACATATGGCTCACCTGCATCGGCTTCCTACAAACGCACCGCTCCCAGTGAAGTTAGATTTGTTGGTGTGGTATTTACACAGTACGTTCCCAAGGAGATGCATATCTTGATCTCCAGAAAGCATAGTTCCAGCATCCCATTTAAATACAGGATATGTGGCCAGGTGATGTAAATCTTGTCAGATAGTGTAAGAAATTGGGAACAGCTGTAGGCGAGTGAGAGCACTGCCAAGAGCAGCTTTATCAAGGTTATCAGTTCTGGGAGTTTTCCTTGCAGTCAGGCAAGAGACTCCCCGTTTCCATCAGGTCACTGACAGCCCCTCACTTCTCAAATCCGACAGTACTTCTGTTATCGAGTCCGGCACAGAGACATCCCTGCTGCTTTCTGAGCGCGCATTACGATTACAAAGCTTGTTGGTTGCCTACCAACCTCCTCGTTGCTGTCTGGGAGCACAGGGCGAGACTCGACTTTTGGGTTATGGCACCCTGAGGAGGTGAAGAAGCAAAAGATATCGTAAATGGTGGTGCAAACTGAGAGTTGCAAGAGCTCTGTTCCCTTTTTAGCAGTTAACTCACACAGCATCATCTCAAGAGCTTTGGATCTCATTTGCAGGTTCTGTCATTATCAATACTCTCCAAACCACCGCGCTGAGAGTCATCTCCCAACATAGGGGTCAGAGGATACGCGATGAACACAACGTACCACCAAAGGTGTTGGAGCAAGACTTACAAGAGTACAGCACGGTCAACGTGAACCAACAGAGGAGAACGTTAAGCATGAAACTTGCACTGAGTATTAGCAAAATTTGGGAATCTGCCTCATTTCCACTCCTCAAATATATTTAAAGATCCCACCCCTAACGAATTTCAGGTGGTGGGATTGATGAGGGTCTGCAAGCAAAGGGAAAATATTAATTTAGCCCAGACTCCATAGCATTGTGCTTGTTAAGCAGTTCTCTGATCTAGGGAAATATGCAAACCTCAGAGGTTTTTTTTTAACCATTTTTCCCCAATAGCAAGCAAAAAGTTTTTTCATTTCCTTTTGTGGAGAACTATATACACGCTCAGCAAGAGGAAGGCGTCAGTTCATGTAAAATGTAGGAAGATATAATGGAAGTTTCACAATACCCTTTCAAAGTACCTCAATAGACGTTAGGCGGACTATTTCAGCTGCTGAATTCATTCTACATTTCCCTACTTTCTGTTCAAAACTTGTGAAATATGGTATTTTTATGATTAGAGCACTGTCATTCTGACTTCAGTAATTCGTTTAGCAAAAAAACCTTTGTCTGGCCAAAGAGGATAATTTCACCTCTGTCCAGTTGGGGAATATCTAACGGTGCTGTTTGGCCACAGCTGACACTCAGGGCAGGGCGTGCCACCCATCTTTTATTTTCATCTTATTTCTCCCAACTCAGAAAGTTAAGCAATTTTTTTTTTTTTTTAAATAACCAGCCCAAGGAGCTCATTCAGTGGCAGAAGATGGAAGGAAATTTCCTGCTTACACAGAAGATATTATTCCAGAAGGGAAGTGGCAAAAGAGACTTTTACTATTCAATTACAGATTGGCTCACATGCCGACAAAGGTACCGTAAAATGCAGTCTTGGATTTCTGGTTAAAAGGGGAGACTGAGTGCTTTAGGGCACTGCAAATATAATACAGGCTGCCTTGTCAGCAGCTTCAATTCAAGACAGATCAGATCTCACCACAATGAAATAGCAGCAATTTTATCATAAAATACACACCACACCCTCTCCTCGGATTTATAGGGGATTTGAAAGAAACCTTACAAGTGCTGTTTTGTAATGACGATGGCCTTTCATTATCTTGCTCTGACCCAGCAGGTCAGCTGGCGAAAGCATCCGAAGGAAAGAGGCAAGCAGCTTGCATCTCCAGAGGGTTTGTCCTTCCTGCGCACGTTAGTTGAATACACGCATGATCTTAAAATAAACTCTTTGGTTTAAGCTGAAAAGGGGATTAAAAAAAAAAAAAAATATATATATATATATTTGGATCAATAATTTTACGCTCCTTCTCACAGCAAACTCTCTACTCAGAGGGAAAAAAGTACAGTCAAAAGGTAGGGAATTAGCTGTAAAGGACAGACTTTGACCTGATAAAATTGGCGTGGCTATTTAGGGAGGAAGATTTCATTAGAGTTGCTATAGCAATCTGAACAGTTTGACAAAACCTAATGAAGGATTATGACAGAAATAGAGAAGGCTATAAGGCATCAAAAGCTATAGGAACAGAAGCTTCATAGGTTTCTGAGCAAAATCCCTCTGGAAGCACACTGATCTCCCTGGAAGATATCGCACTCATTTCCAGCATTTCTCCGGGGTATTCACTGAGCAACGACTGCAATACAAAACCAAGTGCCCTCTCTGCTGCAGAGAGTTATTTGCGGATTTTCCCCTCCGAGAGGCACACTTCGTTATTAAGTGCTTTATAATAAAAATACGTGGCACTTGCACGGCACCTCTCATCACCGAGCGGTGCAGAATTTACTCCTGACGCTGCGTGTTAACCTCCTCAAAGTGGTGTTAGATACCTCCTGCAGCTGAGTAAACGGAGCCTGAGAGCTTGAAGGACTTTACTCCAGCCTTTCCAGGGATGAAGCAGGGATGTGTGTGGTGTGGGGGCTCCAGAGGCCCAAATAAACCCCACAGCTCATGGGCAGGGGGTACCTGCAGAGCTCTCCCCCACGCCAGGTGCCCCCATGGCAGGGAGATGCTGCAAAACGTCTTCCGAATCTGGCTGAGCTCCTGCCGTGCTGCAGTGCCTCTCCAAAGTGTAAAATCGAAGCTGCTGTCCACAGGGGATGTTCTCAACTCGCACTCTGCGTGGGGCCAAAAGTGCTGCTCAGGAGCCGCATGACATATATATATTTATTCCGCTCTATAATGCCCAGCACAACCTCTCCCATCAGGGGAGAGGGTTTTCCCTCGGATCTAAGACTGAGAAAAAAATTGTCCAGAGGAGCACACTTAAAACAATCCCCAGCCGAATTAGCATGCACCGAGCTGGTTCGGCCTGCAGCTACTCCTCCATTGCAGAAGCAAGAAGGAAGGAGGCTTCCCGCCTCGGCCCATCCAGGTTCCTCTTGCTTTTGCTCTCCCCTTGTGTCAGGGCTCTGATTTCCAAAGGCACGTGCAAACCTGTAGCCAGCTCTCAGGAAGGTGAACAGCACCAATTTTTAGGTGTGGGATTTTTTTAGGCTGTTGGATGCGATGGGCAGAGGACCTCCAGAGTTCCGCAAGCGGGAGCTGCTCCACCACTGGACAGAGCATCGGCGTGGGATGTATCTTCAAATGACAGACATTCAAAATTGTTTCTTTCCTAGAGACTTCTAGGTTGCGTCTTTAGAGCATAAAAATCCAAACCAATAATAAAACCTGTCCTTTGCATGATTTGACCGGTGTTAATGGAGTTGAATGGAAGATAATTTGACACAGAACAGCCCCCAAAGCCTCCTAGAAGGGCATTATAAACAAGGATTTGAATTTAAAAGTAGATTTATTTTAAATTTTGTGAGGTCCTGGGCAGCTGGCCCCGGGGTGCCGCAGGGGTTTGCTGGGACAGAGCAGTGCGGTGGAGAGCACGTAGGGCTGCTCTCTGCGATAGGAAATAGTGGATAAATCTTGTTTTCCAAACATTTCTGTTAACAAGTCTATAAATTAATTTTCTCTGTTTGTTCTAATGTATCCATCAGCTGCTGGTGAGTGTTTGGAACGTGCCTAAGCATTAAAAAATGTATTTTGACGTTAACTTTGTTTCCAGCAGAAAAAAACGCAAAACATTTAACACATTGGAGGCCTTGGCATGCCAAGTCAGCATGCTAACTGTGCTGTGGTAGCTCTAAATCACTTCTGAAAAATTACCTCCAGACTGCCTTCGTCAAACAGATGCAAAAACCATAGAATTTGCTCACCAGTGTCAGCGTGGAGGGCACGCAAGCACAGCACACTCAACCATTTACTGATCGCTCCATTAAAGCTGCGGGTGATGTCCCAACGAAACCAACGCCATTAGCCTCCCAGGTACAATATCCTTAACTATATGCAAGAAATAAAGATCTTGTTACATGATTTGGAATATGGCTGATGTTGAAGTCTTACTTTTATTCTGCCTTAAATACTTCAGAGCCAGACAAAACATTGAAATTTTAATTCATTACAGGCCATCACCAACACAGCGGGGAAAACCAGAGCACCACCAAAACAGGCCAGTGATTTACTGGAAAAGCCACTATCGTGCATTTCAGAGCAAGATATAAAAAGGTTCATGTGGGATACTCCTCTCCTAGAAGTGTCTCCTCCACTCTCCAGCCACAGGAGAGGCATCCCACTGCGCCAGCCGGCAAGGACGGCTCCACAGGGACGCAGGTTTGCTTGCTCCGGACCTAGGGAAATGCTGGTTTAAATTCAAAAGCAGGAGCTTTTAATCTCCCTCCAGAAAGTCTCAGTGTTAACTCCAATAACGCTGGCTATTTCTCTGTCTCCTATCAGATGGCTAATCCCTCTATCAGGCTCGAGTCCTCCGTCTAAACGCTCCACCATGGCATTCCCACCGAGCATTTAGACTAAGGACTCGGCTCTGATAGGGGGCGATTAGACTTCTTATATTGACATGTTCTATATTCTAATATATTCCAGACCAGAAAACAATTTCCTTTGTGCACTTTTGGATTGCTGCCATTCCGTTTCAGTGAAAGTTGCTTAGTACTCGCACAAAGAGATCGGGAAAATGACATTTCCCAGCCAATGCGAGCATCTAATGTGCTCTTGAGCAGGAAATGGAGAAGAAAACACGTGCTTCCCATTTTGCATTATTCGTTCAGCTGTAACTATCGCTCATGACACCCACTGCAAACACACGGAGGTGTGGGACGGGGCTCCTGCTGCCTGTTTGTCCAGTTGTCTTACTGCTGGCCCAGCACGGCTCATCGGGTGAACGCCGCTTCAGGGGTGATCACGGATAATTCATGAGTTTCACACCAAATCTCCCTTGTTCAAAAAGAAGGTGATATCCTTAAAAGAGGTCCTTAATCTAATCATTTCTACAGAAAGAGACTTAATACATGCAGGAGCATGAGCAGGCCCTAAAGAAGAAAATATAAAATCATAGCAGCGTGCGTATGAAGAAGGTTCTGTGCTGATGACCTGCAACATTTTGTGCAGAGGGATTACAGTTTGGATATCAATTATAATGTCCTTCTGGCAGGATTTTTTTTTTCTCTCAATGAAAATTCTTGCACAATTATTATCAAGAAAAGAAAAATGAACCTCTTTTGTTGGATGGGCTACAGTCCTGCATTACAACCGGTTTCATTTTTCACTTCTTAAATGATTTTATTTTGGGTAAAAAGCCTTTTCAGGACATTTGCAAACAGCTGAGACACAGTTCTGCTCTGGCTATGGGAGCGCTTTCTCTACTCCACTAACCCAGAAACCAAGGGGAATTCAAGAAAACTTCACTCCAGTTTCTTCTGGTGCTGAGCAGTGATTGATGAGAAGTCAGCTGCCTGCAGAACCAGCAATGCATCTCTCCACCGATAAACTGCACGGATGGAAAGCAGATGAGCCAACATGCAAGCAAGACGACCTTGAGCAGGTCTTCTTGAGAGGATCTTGTCAGCTTTGAGCATGACATGAGCTGCCCAAGCAACTATTTTAAAACAATGAGCAATTCCCGTTGCCCGGAGCTGGTGGTACTGGGAGTTGGAGCTACACTGCATCAGCTTCTTTATCAACTCCGTAAGGCTGTTTCACACAGTCGTGGCTTGATATGGTGCTGTTACCATAAAAGGACCAAAAAAAACCCTTTCATGGGCTCACTGTTTCATACCTAGTTGCACTGCTACCACTCCTCACATCCTTGAAATAGTGGAAAGAAAACACAATGATGTTTGCGGGCTACTCTCACACCTTAATATCTCTTTTTTCTTGCAAGGCCATTGATAGAACCAAACATGAGCAAATTGAAGGGCAAGATGATTGAGGCAGGTAGTCCTTCAGGCCAGCATTAGCCTCGTAACCCAGTCTTTTCAGCCACACTCCGTACTCAATGACCGGCCAGCATGAATTGCCCACTTCAAGAACTCCTCTCTCTCCCCTGACTGTAGAGTTGGGCAGGCAAAACCAGACTCATCAGGCTAAGCTTAGCCCCTCTGAATATCCAGAAAATGCAAGGAAACAATGATAATAACAGGAAAAGGAGGAGGCAGCCTTGATTCACTTAAAAGATAATAATCCTAGCATCTCCCAAGCACTTTTCTTCATTTTCCTCCCTGCAGTCACTTGCCAAGCTTCTCTCTGCTATTAATGTTCACTCCTACGCTTTCCATGTGTTTAGGTCACCGCGGAGTAACTGCGTACAATATGTTTGGCACAGGCTGGAGTAGCTGGGGTCACACCATTAGACTGTCATTTTCTTAGAACTTCAAAACAGCCCCAAAATAAGAAAAAGTAGCATTTGGGGAGGTTTTTAACATATGGCTGTATGAGCAAATTTTAAACATATGGGCTATCAAATGCATTCAAGATGTGTTACAGCCCTTTCGGTGATCCCCAGTCAGTTAAGACATAAGATTTCGTAAGGCGAAGGAGCTGGGTGCCCTTCTCAGTCTCACAACTGTGTCCAGGGGCACTTCATCTGCAGGAGAAAGATTAGAATTCACCTCATTTAAAGGATATTCATTAATTTATTATCTGGGAATTTGAACAGTAAGTAACTCACCTTCAGGATTTCTCATCTTTGGTTCTGGAACTAAACAATATCCATTTGCTGCTAAGGAAAAAAAGAAGGATCAAAATATGTATTTAATTTAACTTTATACAGGACATACAGGAGAATTGGTTCATCCATCCTCTCTTAAAAATGAAAGCAACAGTAGGTATTGTTGATTATATTATCCCACTGGGAGACAGAAATAAACCCGAATGCGGAAACTTAAATCACAGCTTGCAATTTACCAAAATAAAACAAAAATGAAAAGAAATGTCATATCTTCTCTTTTTATAGCAATATCCAATGTAAAAATGACAAGAATGGCAATTCATAACTATGAATAAGGAACCGACAACAGTAGATCTTTTGCAATGCCAAAAAATTGTGGTATAACACAGTAACATTTTTTCCTCTGAGAACTAAAGTGCTTCCTATTGTCTTAAGCATTACAGTGAATCATGAAAATTATTTGTTTGAAGGGAGAAACTAATGGATTGCTTGGAAGAGCACAACTCTACCTCTTTCCTACAGCACAATCCCAAATAAAGACGTCTGTCTTAACTTATAGATAGTCACTACGACGGGTGCCACCAGTCAGGCTAGCAATGGGAATTGTAATGTCATTTGTTGATTATTGGTAACTAACTCAGAGAACTTGCTTAGCCTTAGCATTTCAGTGATTGACTTCAAAAGAAAGATATTTTTTTCGTTTTAATTTCACCCATTCCTCTTTGGTTTTGTCTTTGTCCTAGGACTTGCCATCTGCACCTGGTAGAGGGCGAATGCATCTTCTGCTGCTGCAGATATTATCCTCACCCTTCAGCTCAGCTCCAAGTGCTCTCTGTGATCACTTCCAAAATGTCAGCTATGGTGTTTGTGTCAGCTCTAGTAAATCAAGGGAGAGAAAAAAAAATCCTGCACCTGAGATTCACTGCTGGAAACCTGATTCTGCCCAGCAAAGACAAATCGATTCACAAATGTGACTACGGGGAGTGCACCTCTCTGGTGGGTGCTCCGGATAAAACCGTGTTCCCCTTCTGAAAACTAAAAATAATACTACAAGGGGATTAGGGGCAGTGACCAGGCATGGTGGTTTAAAAGAAAGAAAGAAAGAAGAAGAAAACAAAAAAAACACAACAATTTTTAAAAGGAAACACCACCGTGTTGGAAGGAGCCTAGTTCTCCAGGGGTAGCAATCCCTTTGCAACCATTGCCTGTATATCTGTTTTCTGGCACCAGAAACTAAAGAATTTTCAGCAAACAGCGTGCAATTTCTGCCAGGTTACCTTCCCCGGGGAGAACAGCTGGGACTCGATATACTTGGGTGAGCATTTGCTTCACAAGGTTCATTAACACTTACAGAGAGTGCATAAAAGTTTGGGTTTCACCTCTGACAACCTGTTCACGGGCATTGCCTGTCCCTGCCGGGCTGGGAGGAGGAATGAGCCGGGCTGGCGGGGCAGTGGTGAGTCCGGCCAAAGGCTCCGCAGCGCTCCCGGGAATTGGGATGGGCAGCACGGACAGACCGGGACGCACATGTGGGCTCTCGAACACCACTCACGCAGGTCAAAGACAATTCAGAGATTGTATGAAGAGGAAGAATAAAAGTGGAAGGCCAGCAGGACAGTAAGATAAACATTAAGCAACATTCAAAATAAATAAAAGAGGGAGAAATCATGAGAAGCAGCAGCACATTTAAATGAATTGCCATGGTAGAAGCAATGTGTTGGAAGAAATGGTGTAAGGAGGTTTTGGTCAGAGCTCCATGGCTGCTCCCTTTGGCAGTAATCTTATTCAGCCCGTTCCCAAGGTCCGTAACCTTTGTATTATCTTTGATTTTATGCCATCGCATAGGCTGGGCGCTACACTGCTGGCACACCTGGGCATACCCACTTGCTCCCTGCCTGCGGGCGCTGCTGGAGCTCCTCGCTCACTGTCCCGTCAGCAGCATCCCCGTGGATGCTCTGCTTTACCAAAGGGAGCATCTCCGCACAGCCAGCCCTGCTCTCATGCTGCTGACTAATTTCCATCTCCAGCGTGCTACACTTGCAAAAAGAAGAGACCTCTTCTTTACCTCGCCCTTTATTCAATGAAATGCATTGTGCTCGCAGATTGAAATCTCAGCCCTGACGGAATTTAAACTTGTTATTTTGGTCTGCTTATTTAGTCTGCTGTTTTCTTATCCATTTACCATCTTTTTTTCCTACCTGGCCGCCCGCGTGAGAGGGAGGCTTGGCTGAAGGTCGTTTGCACAGGAGCTGTTGGGTTTGTCCAAACTCAGCATCTCCCCTGCCAGTGGCTTTCAGGAGACGCTGCAACGGCCCCGTCACAGCGCCGCGCAAAACTGGGGCCTGGGGGATGTCCCCTTCCATCTTGGGCAGTCGGTCACCAGCTTAGATCAACATGCAATGGGAATGTTCATATATGGAGGAGATATTTTTAAGGGTAAAATAAGAACTATCACAGTCAGCGTTGCGGTTCTTCCCCAGCAAAACTCTCCACTGATGAAGGCCAAGGAAGCAAAGCATAGGACGCAACCCTTAGAAGACGAGCTAGATCTGATTGAAACCCTAGGAATCCCTTCATTTTTGAGAAGTGGGCCACGGTTTCCTGACACTGAAAACAAGAGCTATGAGTGGAAGCATGAAATTTAACACTCAAAAGAAGGACTATAGTACACAATGCAAGCAGCCATTGAATTCCTTGGAAAAGCAGGACCAGAAGGATGGTTTCCTCTGGGAGCGCCTCTACCAGACTGCTGGATTGATCCGATACTTTGATTTAAACAGCTACAATTTCTGGACTTCACCACAACTCACACCAAGTGATTCAAACACCGCATGGTTCACAAACAGCCTCCGGTGAAACACTATTGCCCACAAATACCCCAGCGACTCGCACCTCAGCGTACAAGCAGTCGAAAAAGAAACACAAACAAAAAGCTTTATGGCAGGACGAGCCCTGTCCCATATTGTTTGAATGTGCTTCGTGTTATAAATCACCCGTGAAGGTGATAAATGTGTGCGCTTAAAACAAAATACGTGCTCTGCTCAACGGGGCTGTTCAGCATAACAAAACTGCCTGAGGGCAGCTCGGCTAAAAGTGTGTTATTGGCATTTGTTGTGCTCTAGACACAGTGCACCACGGCAGGGTTCCCTTCCCACCGCTCGGTTTCTGCTTTACCCTGCAAGATTTCCCCACCGCGTTGGCCTGAATAAGCGCAGAGAGCAAAGGCCTGGGCCGGCGCACCGCGCACAGCGATGGGACGGGGCCCTTGTCCTCGGCACGTGAGGCTCGCTCCAGGCAGTCAGCGCCACTCGTCCTTCTGTCAGACGGACTCCGTCTCTAGCACCTCCACCTCATCACCTGGAAGGTTACGTTTTGCAGGAAAGACAATTATCTGATTCTATCAGCTGCTGTTTGATTTCTGTATTCCATTCCAGCGAGATTCTCCTTACAACAATGCCTGTGCTAATGGACAGTTCTCTGTGCTGCCCATTTACAACACCCTTCCCATTGTACCTGCCAGACGAGCTCTACAAACACGACTGAGTTAAACCCGAGCCGTAAAGTAAGCAAGCCTTATTATACCCAATTTTACAGTTGGGTACACTTACATACTGGAGACATTTAAATGACTTTCCACAGCATTACAGAATAGGTCGGCAAAGGCACAGAGCCTAGAAAAGTTCGGCTCTCAGTCACTCACTCCAGGCCCCCACTTTGAGAAAGCAAATTTATTAAGCATATGGTGAATGTTAAACCTATGAGCAAGGGGGCATTAAGCCATTACACCGCTCCCTTCCTTCCACACGCCAAGAACCTGTTGCCAGCCAGCAACGACAGGATATTAATTGCACCTTCCACCATCCCCGTGGTCAGAAGGCAGCGGTGATTTATCGCTTTGCAACAAAAGGATGCGACGTTCACGGCTTCTGACAGAGAGGTGGAGGAGAGCATGCCGGGTCAGGGGACATTTGGGGCCTATTTGACTCCAAAACATAAAGGAAAGCTACAGCAAAGTGAGAAAAAATGATACAGCTGTCAGAAGTAGCATGGAGTGCTTTGCCAAATTCAGATGTCCCTTGTAGGGATGCCAGCCATCCCAGGATTTGCTTTCCTTTCAAAAGCATCAGTCTCTGAAGATTAGCTAACTCATCTGGTGCAGGCGCCCACGGAGTCAACGCTGGCAGGTGACAGTCGCGTTGTGGTGGGACCAGCGTCCGTGCCCGGGACCGGCTCGGCGGGTGGAACCGAGCCTCAGCCTGCAGCACAGCGACTCACTTTTCCGTACTCCCCTTGCTGCAAGACTATTAAAATCCCGACTTTTTCATTACCACCTTTCTGATTACCTGGCTGTCTGTAAGCAGATGCGTTTTCCCTTCTAAGTGCCCAATTCATCCTCTTAGCTTCATTCAATAACGCTGCCGGCTCGCCTTTTTCACATCACAGGTCAGGGAAGTTGTAACCAAATTACGAACATTGGATTGTCATTATTGGCAGAATGAAGGAGAAGGAGCTGGTGGTGAAGAGAAGAGGATTTTATTCGGTAGTAACCAAGGCCAATGAATAATTTCAGAGAGAATTGCACTAAATGCAAGTGCTGCAGCGGAGGGAGGAGGGGACTCCAGGGTGTCATATGTGATTTTTCGGGGTTTTTTGGGGGGTCAGAGCCTACGGGCTGCTTAGAAAATCAGCTGAGGAAAATAGTCTGCAGCGGGAAACTTCAAACTGAAATTATTCCAAACCCAAGGAACAGAGTCACTGGTGTCTTTGTAAACTCCTTGAGATGGGAAATTGCTCTTCAGCTTAACCTGGAATTTGCCATCAGACAACACATGTGGTGTCTCACACCTCATTTTAGCAATATTTAATAACTTGAGAAACTGGGAAAACAAGAACTAACTAAACATTAAGAGAAGGGAGACCACTGTACAACTGGAGTAGGAATACCAGGCCAGACCAGAAAGAAGTTGGAACTTGGTAACAAATCCATTCTTCAGGACGTCCCCTCTTTGCCAGATCCCAAGCCCAACCCCTTGTCTGCAAAGCGCTCAAAGAGGCCGTGGCCCAGGAGCAGCCATCCTTCCCGCTGGCTCTGGCTTATTTTTGCTGTCCTAATTGAGTTTTTGTGCTGAAAATACATTTCTTCCGGAGGAACAAGAAAAGGGCAGGACAAATCCTGGCTGCCTTCCAGGGAGCTCTAGTCATTTCAACATCATCCAGAGATTCAGACCCTAAAATGAATTATAAATGGACCAATTTTGTGCTGCTTAATGGAGGCTTGTACAAGGCAGAATGGGGATTCCAGCTCTCCTGCCAGCTGGGACAAAAGCCTCAGAGGTACCGTGAGTTTCATAACTTGGGAAAAACTCATTTGGGAATCCTTATCAGTAAATTCAAGGTGCCCGTGAGCCAGTGAGTCCTCTCATACTGCCATAAGCCCGACATACGTTCACTAACCCAGGTGGAAGGAGGGAGGGAAAGGAGAACCAAGGAGAAACCAGATCATAGTGAGAACTTTAGGGACCTTCAAAGAGGGGCTGTGCTGAACCCCACTTTGTTTTTTAACCAGATCCAAATGTAGATGGGCAAAGGATGCTTATGCAAACACCAGCTCGGAGCTTGAGCTCTCCATTCTCTTTCCATGACACTTACTGAGCTGGGTTTAGCTAACAGCCCCAGAATTTTGTCACCCAGTAGGACCATTTGAGATGGGTGAGGACATCTTTTGTCTACATCGGTCAGCACTCACCATTCCCTCAAACTTCTGCCAGATCTGTGAGACCAGCACTTTAGAAATAATCACGCACAAGTTCTTCAACCAAGGACAGCTACCCATCGGGTCTTTTTCTCCCCATTTCAGCAGCTGTTGAGGAAGGACAAGCACCAATGTGCTCTTTCCTCACCAAAACACCTGGGGAAAACTCTCCTTGCTCAGTCCAGAAGGCATTGCGTCCCACGTAGGAGTTACGACATTAGAACTTTCCCAATGCATATTACATAGAGACAAAGGAGTGAGCTGTATTTCACCACGTGAACTTTACAGCCAGAAAAAATCAAGCACGTGTCAGCACCGCTGCAATTTCATCCGCTCTCTGGTCTCCACAGCATATGGTCTGACGGTGCTATTCCATTTGCTGTCCCTGGGAGAGCAGTTTGAAACGGAGAGAAATAGCATGGTACATTTGAGTTTATGGGGTATTAAAAGGGCTACAGTGAATGGGAGCTCAGGCACCGAAGTGAATTATTTATAGTGCAATTGCACTTTCTCCCGAACTACCCTTCAGACGGGTCAGGCCTCGGACATTTGCATTAAGGTCTTGTTAAATCCAAAGAAGCCAAGGTTGTATCCAACAATGCAGATACTCCAGTTTCACATTAAATTATGTCCAAGAAAAATTCCTTCAAAGTAGCACTCTTAGAATGACATTACTCAGTTCTTGGGTTAGGGGCAGACACAGACTTCACATAAACCTCCCTTCATCTAATTTTTTCCTCTTTTTTGGGTGGGATGTCCTAATCTATATTTTCAAAACGTTAGGACAAAACCAGACTCCCTTTCCTTCCCCGGCAATACTGAATATAAGAATTAGCCAAGGGATCTCTTTGAGCTCAGGTACCAGCGAGGTCCATGAAAATCTGATTTGCACAGAAAAATGGCAGCAGTTCTGCACTGCAGAGCGCTGCAGTGATTTGCTGCATCACTTCTGTGCTGTTGCGATGTAGACCTTGCGGTTTGCAGCAAAAAGCACTGGCTGGCAACGGAGTTTTTCAGCTAGAGGAGATCTCCCCTTACAGATGCTGAACCCAGACACCGCTCGGCACCCTGCAGAACCCTCTTTTTTTTGTGGGTAGAGTTTGCGTTAGCCAGGCTGGCAGAAAGAACAAAACCTAAGAGCCTAGCAAAGTAATCAGGGCTCACTATGACAAAGGAAATGGGATCAGAACAAACCCTTAAACACAGGCTGCAATTCTCCAGGAAATGCTAAAATTAAAGATTTACATCTCAGCCCACATTTTCTACCTGGTTACGACCAGTAACGGCTTGCCTCGCAGCGCTGCAGGCAGGTGTTTCGGACCCTTTCTTTGGGGCACAGTTTCCTGGTTAGCGAAGGTTAGATTGCACGGTTGGATTTTGGACTTGGGCTGGCAATCCCCGCTAACCTCCTTGCCCTGGACACTCAGGGATCCTGCACAAAAGCCCACACCAACTGATCGATGCCCAGCTTGAAGGATGCGAGCGGGACGTTGGCCATCCGGTTGTGGGAAGATGGTACCTGGCTGTTCCCGGTGATGAGCAGCCGCCGTACTGCAACGCTGCTCCTTGGCCATAAGCAAGCAGAGTAGAAATACTGTCTGAGCAGCAAACTGACGGGTGCGTACTTTTATGAGACTTGATAGCACTTTAATTGATTTTATTGCAATTTATGGCGTTTGCATAATGACGTGAGTCAATACAAAGATAGTGAAGCAGGAGGTTATAAAAAGCATTCCAGAGCCTCATTCTCAAGAAGCTGAGCCCAATTCCAGTATTTTCACATTTCACATTTCTTATTTTCGGTAATGCAGTTATTTTGCACAATTTTCCAAAGCAAGTAGCAGCATTCTGACAGTACGCTGACTAGCGATAGCATCTGACAGTGCTACCTAGGAAATATCTGATATCATCAGCTGATTGAATTAAATCTCTAATTAATGGATTTTTAAACCAAGAAATCAGACTTATCTTGTTAAATCCCTCTATAAAGGGTTTCTTCATCAAACCAGAAGCAGTGCCACCGTCCCGCTCCAGCCAAGCCGCCTGCCTCCACCAGCTCTGCCCTGCAACTTGACCGGTGCTGTTGCACCGGGGACATGGGCCGTCCTACCATCCAAAGCAGAAGACCAAAAGATGGTTAACAGGGCAATATTACGATTCCAATGCAACTAAAGAAGGTCTTGTTATCTGTGAGCAATTCCATAGATTAAATTGTGTGGAAGAGCTTCTGTTGAGTCAGTGCAATGGGGATCTATTTGAATGGAAGGCTTGTAGCTAAGTAAATATAAGATTATTATCGTTATTAGAGGGTTTTTTTCCAGCACTGATGGCACAGCAGGCATGATCCATAACTGCATTAAAAGCAGCGCTCAGTAAACAAAGCTTGGCCAGCATCACACAAAATGACTGCTGCAAACGGGAACGTTGCCCACGGACACCTCCTCTGGCAGGACTTTCTACCTTGGCAAAAATCGAGCAGCCCCATGAAGGATCGGTTCCCATTGCGCGTTACCAGCCACTGGCTTCATTCCATTCACTGTCAACAGGACTAAGCCAGGAGATTTTTCTTGTTCTCCTAATGGACTCCAACAAATATGAATCATTGGAATGTGAATTCTAATTATAACAAACGAGAAAAAAGCTGTAATTAATGCTTGTTAACAAACTCATGGAAGTAATTAGGCTACCTTTCAGCAGAAAGCATTACATCTGGATACACTATTACTATTGTTGTTACGATTATCCTTATTAAGTATAATCACTTCTGGACCCTCCGGCTTCTCTGAATTCTGTCCCACATACAAACATCCGTCAGGCCAAATGTCTTGGTAAACTCACACAGTACCTCCAAGGCCACGTTACAGCCCAGGGATTGCTATTTCCACACCAGCATCTAAAGAAATTAAAGTAACAAAACATGAAAGAAGACGGAGGAATTAATCAAGTCTACATCAAATCCAAGTAATTATTTGTTTATTCAAATGCATAAATACCAGTTTGGTGCTAACAGCAAGCTGGTAGCAGCTAGAATATGGCATTCTTTGAAAGTAAAAGGAGCAAAATCAATGCTTTTACAGTAGAATCTGGTTTTAGTTCCTCCGTTGCTAGAATGACACCCGAGAAACCAATGCATGTGATCAGTAATCCATGGTTTGCTCTAATGGCAAAATGTCATGTGAATGCTTGGCCTGGCATTGCGATGGCATCAGCTGGGGGGCGAAAAGCTGGCAAAAAAAGCCCAAAGTGGGTCTCACAATATCCGTGGGTGAGAGGAGGGGGGCAGAGGGAGGCCATTCCCCCCCTCCAGGAGCAGGAACGGGGAAGAGCACAGCACAGCAGTGACCTTAAATCTCCAGCAACCCCCCAAGAAGCCCCCGGCCCAAGCCCAGGCAGGGACTGGAAGGGGCTCTGCCCAGCGGGCTGCAGTGGGGGAACACGTCTCACCCCACGCTCGAGCACAGCTCTCAGGGACAGCGCGGAGCCACACGACACACAATGCCTCCGTTCTGGCCCGCTCGCCCATTCCTGTTCTTCCAGCTTCAGCTGATCAAACACTGTCCCAAATAAAGTTGTCATCTTAATTAATGACAGAAATTGAGTAAGGCTCAGAACTAACACTAGTCAATACTTGGACTTTCTTTCAACTGACAGTCCAAAACCACTTTTAATTTAATAATCCTCACAGCAGCCGTGTGATCTAAATGGATTCATTACACTCACTTTACAGATGAAAAGTGCAGAGATAATAAAATAAAGTCACAATCCCCCATAAGCCTGACCCAAAGTTTGGCAGAAGGTGGCTGGGGGAGAAAGCAGAAATCCTGACCGAGAGGGAGGGAACACCCGATCCGCAGCTCTGAGACGGGAGCGTTTCTCCGGGAGCGTTTCTCCTTCCTGACCTCTCGGAGGGGACGAGAGGCTCCAGTCATTCCGTGCTAGGATTGGCTGTGCTTGTACCCTGTGAGATAAAATTACATCTACAGATGGTCTAGACAAAAAAAAACACGGCTAATTTTAGCATAGACAGAACCTCCTGTATGTACCTGGGGGAATAAAATGAGATGCACTTTATGCACTTTCTAACTTACCGGGAAGAGCTTACTCTGTAAATATATATCAGCCAAAACCTCATCTTGTGCTCTATACGATGCAGGGCAGTATTTAGCTTTTCCTTGAAATATCACAAATAGAAAAAGAGCATATTTCTCTTTGTACATCTACGCAGACACATGTGGAGCTGGGTTCGTTTCGTCCGTCTCGTAAAAGCCCATTATCACACAGTAAATGTGTCCCTAGTACCCTTTATAGATTATTTTTCTGCTTTTCCCATTCTGTTAAATAATTAGTGGTAATTGCCCTAAGCAAATGGTTACCCAGCGATCCAATACTGTCAGTAAGCAATTTGTGCTTTTGAGATGCCCTTGTCTTCACATCCTTGTGAAGCTGGAGCCCAGAAGAGGAGAGTCAATATGAACACCAGCTCCCGAGATTCACGGAGGGAATTAGCCGGAGGGTTTGCATCAGCGCCTACAGCTTTTGGCAATGGTGGCACTGGAGAAAATGGGGGAAGGTGGGTTGGGGGTGAAGGATGGGGCTGCCCACCTCTGTGCCAGGCGCTGCCGGGGCCAAGGAAGAGACAGAGGCACCATCATCCCGCGCTGCCTGCCAGGAGGTGGCGGGTTGTCTGCCGTCCCCAGACTTGCACCTGGTGTGGTCGGACAAGCGAACAAGTGTGCAGACAAGGGCTAAGGGGTTGGTGGGTAAGAGGGTAGAACAGACAGTGCTCTTGGGAAGCGGGTGGAAAATAGCATCTGCGAGAGAGCGGCTCCAGAAGGGAGAAGGAGGAGGAGAGTGGGAAGAGGCTGTGTCTGGAGAGAGGCACTGCGTGTCCTTCAGCAGGAGCAACAGCTGAGTTTTCCAAAACAACCACGAAAGCTTCCAGCCTACATACTTATGTCTCAAAATATCAGATTCCCTTTAATAACTGAAAAGCAGTGTTGTGATTCTCCTCCGCACATCCCTCTCGTTAGTCTGAAATTTTTTTAACATTTTATAGCACTTGAACAAGCTAAAAACAAAACCAAATCTGTATCTTTTAGTGACAGTCCAAATCTGCTGTGCTTCCCCCAAACACACCGAGCCAAAACACCGTACTTGAAAAGAAAACCAGAGATTTATTATGCGTGTGGCATTGCCACTCCGCACGCGGTGCACCGGCTCCCGATCGCGCAGCCCAGGACCGGCTGCCTTGGCTGCTTTCAGGAGCCCAAACCTTCAATGTCAAACATCTGAGATTTTTCAAGCCTGCTCCTCAGAGTAACAACAGAAAAATAATATTAAAGGCTATCAAGTCTTTATGCCATTGCATACAATGCGAGAAATTCAGGCTTACCTGGAACAGCTCTTCTCTGGGATTAATTATTTTTATTGCGGACAGTGATGTTCAGGTTCGCTCTCAGTGGTCGGCGGGTGCGAGCGGTAAGTACAGCCTGCTGCACTCCAGACAAAAGGCAATTTGCAGCTTTTACACAGTGGTATGCAGAGTAATGATACTGTTCACGCTACTCTGCCTTTCATACAAAGAATTTGAAGTTCTTTGCAAACACTAACTCTTAAAAATCCCTCGTGTGGGACACTTCACCTTCCCTTTACAGAGAACTGAGGCAAAAGCTGAGCTCAGCATCTTCGGACGAGGCTGCCAAAAGTGATAATGTCCCCTCCATGGCAAGAAGTTGTGATGTCAAATCACGGGTCAGGCTCCCAGGACAACTTTTAAAATAATCCATATCTTTCATTTATCACTATCATTGTATTACTTAATTCCTCCATACTACCACTTATTTCACTATCGCTTTTTCCAGGCGTACAAATTCCCCATTTCGTACCGTACATTTTAACAGTTTACTGAAACATATTAGCACTGTTAGGACTTAATAGCCCGGCCTGCCAGCACTGCCGTGTGCTACTCTCATTTTTGTTTTGACCCTTCAGCTCTTCAGAGAGTGAAATCCAACCCCCCGAGGGAGCGGGAGGGTGAGCGAACGGCCGCGTGGTACCAAGTTGCCGACTGGGGTTAAACCGCGACAGGTATGACTAATATAATTCCAGTCAATTCAGAATATTCTAAAGTATTACTCATGGCACCACTTCTGAATAAAAATAAATGTTCAAACAATTTTGTACTTCAGCACAGTGATATCTCTACGATGCATCATCCTAGATCCACACAATTATGAAGTAAAGCTGAAGTGTATTTTAAAAGACCTTTTCCTCGTTTCTCATATATGTAAAAGTCTCATCACTCATGCATGCACGATCCCCGTAATTGCAGAAGTGGCATTGCAGCATTGCTGTTTTGACAGCATATTCTAAGCAATTTTTCATTCTCAAGGAGATATTAATTTTTTTCTTTCTTTCTCTTTTTTATTTTTTTTTAAAGTAAGACAAACCTAATAACCCATTATGCATTGCTTCTAGCAACCTCCAAAATACTCAGCAACAATTAAAGGGAAGCGCTCTCCCAGCATCGCTGTGACATTCACCAGAGCGGAGATGCCTGGATGGGAACGACTTGGGTTAGTGCCAACCAGCCCTGCAGCCTTCACCGAGCTCAGATCCCACCTCAAAGGCAAAACAGCTGCAGCTTTGACCGAGACAGGAAAAAAAAACCAGAAATAAGGAGGTGGCCAGGCACTGCAAGGCTGCACCCCAATGCCAGGGCTGTGAGGACAGCCACCGCAGCAAGGCCACCATGGCTCTCCCACCTCAGCCCCCTCTCCCGACAATTTCTCTTCCCTTCTGCACGCTACTGTGCTCATTCGTCATATCCATCCAAACCTCCTCTTGTAGAAAGGCATTGGATGCCTACCTGCCTGCTCTGCTTTTGCCATGTAGTGTAGACCTCCAAAAACTGGGGGGTGTGGACCCCCCCTCTCCAGTGCTGGTGAAAATCAAGGCACAAATTACAGTTCCTAACGATGCTGGGCCAAGGCTACAGCACCTGAGAGCCCACCTCCCCCTCAGCATCCTCGCTACCCCAGACCCAGAGCTGAGGGGGATCAGGGTTTGGCGGCAGTGCCACTCTGCTGTACGTTATCTGCCCACCAAAGCCACCCATCCAGAGGGGTGTCACCAACTGTGCGGCACCTACGGCCCAGGAAACGGGCATTATTTCACGCTGATAAGTATTTCACAGCTATAGGTCCAAACTCTCTTTTAGATTTCAGTAAAATCTTATCAAAATAAATAAGTCATTTATATGCAGGATCGTACAAACACTCTCCGTCTTTGTCTTCCCAAGAAATCAGCAGCCTGTGTTTGCCTCTCCGTTACCTGGATAAACAGATTGCTAATATAACCAATATATGTGATAATATTCCTAAAACATTGTTTTACAAAAGGGCAAAATTATTTGACCCAAGCAATTCCCAATGTGCTTGATGCGTTACTGCTGATTGATAGAAATCTCTCCAGCCTCTCACTCTAGCATAAATGAAAAAACAACTACAACAGAAGCCCTTCAAAATATGTTAAAAAAAAAATCTGCAAATTGCCAGAAATTGCTTTCTCACTGGAATGAGCAATTTTGACCTCGTCATAGGTCTGAGAAGTTCTGGTTCTCATTTTAGAAACTGCTCAGATCTAGAAGCGTCTGGTTTATCTGAAGTTTGATGTGTCAGAGCAGTCCCTAGCTCACGAAGCGCCAAGAGGGAGATTTGCAGGAGTATTTAGGTGCCTAAAAATGAAGATGGGCACCTCACGGGATTTGAAATGAATGGGAGCCAGGCTATTTTTGACAACCTCTGTAGGAATTCCCTTGGGCTTTGTAACACCTAGCAGCACAACCGACATCTCCATCACGTTCCAGCGCAGACAGTCCAACACCCACTCATGGCTGCACCCCTGCGTGTTCCACGCAGTCCGTGCGTTAGAGCTGGTCCTGCAGCGACGCGGCTTGGGGACAAAGTGGAAAAACACAAGCCTGGCACATACGCAGTAGAGTCCTTGAGCTTTATCATCTCTACAGGAGATGCCCTGAGAGGCCACCACCATTGCAAAATGGAAACCCTTGAAGGTGCTTAACAGTTAACGGGTTCCGTGGGCTGACAGCATGTTAATCTCCTGACCAAAGACTGGGACTTATTTCACTTCATCCACAGACACACAGATAGCTTTGAACAAGTCAAGATGGACCATGACTTGGGCTTTCCTTTCTACCATCCTTGACCTGCTATCCCACCCCACCTTCGAAGCGCTCCTGCCAGCCAGCCACTACAGAGCACGGGCTCCCTCTCACGCACCAGTTAGTTACAGAAGGTGACTCCAGTGGGGCAAGGGACCTGAAAATCCCACTGCAGCTTCATGTGCAAGTCAACAGCGGAACGGCTGTCTGAGTCTTTGGCAGGAATCACGTACTTGTGCGGTAACCGTAACAATACTCACAACTGATCCATGGTTCCATTATCGGCTTGGGTTGGAGTCTGTGTAGCAACAAGCCGTCCCTGGAAGTGCCCAAGGCCAGGTTGGACAGGGCTCTGAGAGACCTGGTCTCGTGGAAGGTGTCCCTGGGGTTGGAATGGGAAGGTCTTTAAGGTTCCCTCCCACCCAAACCGTTCTGTGGTTCTGTGATAAGCCCTCTGCTGCCTTTCCACTCCGGCACATCAGTGGGGCATTGTCAATCAAAATCAGTTTAAAATAATGAAATGCCTCGTGTTAGGAACACAAATCCAGCTTAGGAAAGGCGAGGCTGTGCCATGAACCCATGGGTGGGGGATAGCACAGGGGCACTGCTCAGGGCTGTGGTACCCCAGCCAGTGGGGCACGTTCCCCATTAGTTTGGGGCACCCACTTTGCAGTCAGGGTGCGGCACAGACTCATCCTGAGGAAATTTGCCTTTTTCCCTCCTAATCTAATTTAGATTTCACCCTCGAGGATGGCAGCTCGCTTTCTGCTCAGCCCTGACGCTGAGAACAGAGCACGCAGCACTTCATTTACTTCACACCAGGTTCGTTCCCTGCTCTCTGCGCTCAGGAGCAGCCTTGCGATACCTGGTTTGCTCTTCGGAAACATCACATCCGCAACCCCAAATCCTCCTCCCTCCTCTAATTGTTGACAACAGGTCTGTGCCTAAAGCCAGGGCCTGTGCCAAATGGCTCCGAGTCTGCATTGCAATCAGCTGGCGGAGAGATCTTTATTTCTGTTTTATCTCCCTCGCAACGTGTGCCACAGTCTAGAGAGAGAAGACGGGCAGCGCGGAGCCCTGCATCCCAATCAGGGGCCTGGCACGCAGCGCCGATGTGCGGAGAATCCTGAGGATGAAACTCTAGACATGGCAAGCGTGATGAACGTCCCCTTTCCCTGCCTCGCAGCCTCCACCGAGGCAAATTTGTACATGCTTAATTTTCAGTAATAAAAATCAATATGTGTGTGCTTGCACATGTGCTGCTGCAAATTAACTTTAAAGAAAAGAAAAAAAAAAAAAAGGAAAAGTCTGTGTGTGAGTCTCTTCCCCACAAATGGACTCTTAGAAAATATTTCCACTGGCTGTGTTTTTCTGAAGTTACGAGACCACCCAGGATCTTGGCTGAAACATTCACATTTGGGTGCTCAACACAGACAATTCCAGGTTTACATTTAAATAATCAGCCTTGTTTTTTCAAAGCAAAACCCAAAAGATCCCAGAGTTACATTAAAAGGCAGCATTTAAGTGAGAAAACAGTTTCTTTCAGCATCTATATTTTGTCATTGGTGTAAGCATTCTGCAGGAAGGCTTTGTGTCCACAGCATAATGACATTTAATAAACCATAATGCCACTAATTTGCCTAGGTTTCTAACGAGGCTGCTCTGAAAAGCTCTCTTCCTTTATTCCCGCATTTTCTTAATGAAATAAACTTTGCTCTCATCCTGTCATCTTTGCTGGGGTCTTTCATCTGCTGTTCAGCTATTCTTGAGCTTTTCAGCCCATTTCATAAGCTGCAATACAGACATTGCCAGATCAAAAAAAACTCCTGCATTCTCACCTCCAATTAAGCGATCGGGCTGAGTGAACTCACCGGGGAACAGCAGTGGCTTTAGATCGCTCAGCCCGGTCTCTCTGCCCCCTTTGCCTTTCAATTTTCATTTCTTGGGTAGCAACAGGCGGTTATGGGGACATTTACTGGACAGGAAGATTGCCATGGGTTTTCCCAGCCAGCTGCCCCAGCTAGTCTCGGGGGAGCCCACCGTGCGTCACGGCTTCTTCTCCAAAAAACCCGCGCAACCAGACTATCCCAGTGCTCCGCCAATGCATACGTAACTGAAGCTGCGGAGTTTTGTATGCGCGGCACCGAGCTTGGTCTGAAATATTCAGCCAGGCAGGAGCAGCACGGTGGGATGCACAGCGATGGGGAAACGCGAAGCCTTTAGAAAACCATCGGTGGCCTCCAAAGGTCTCCAGCCACCCAACAGGGCAACTGCCAACCCCCGGCGCTAGGAGAGGGCTTCTGGGCAGGGTCAGAGCTGGTGAAAAGCAGCCAGAAAATGCAATATTCCAGCCAATGGCAGTCTGGGGGATTGGGGGGGGGGAAGAAAAAAAGCCTTTTACAAGAGATCTCCTTTCTGTGGGTTCACCCCTCACAGATGCTCAAGGGGGGCCCCCCTCTGGACAAACACCGCATCTTGACTTTTTCCATGGGGAAGGAAAAGGGCAGCCAACGTGCAGCACCAAAGATGACTGTAACACACCACGTTTAAATCATATTCTGACCCTAAATAATCCATCAAGCCGGGAGCTGGATAACCAGAGGTGAGGTGCTGTGGGACCAGCACCCAGCTCCAGGAAAGACATTTGCCCTTTGCAGAAAGGAAGAAACCTTCTACAGCGACCGGGGTGTCGGGAGCCTTCTCCCTGCAGCAAGACTTCACGTCTATCTTGGCTAACATCTGAATTTCTTCATGTTAAGGGCTCACAGGGGATGCTCCCAGCTGGCGAGCATCCCAAATCCGCTCTACGCTTTGCCCTTCTCCCCTTGGGGAAGGCAGCACCCGGGTCTGATCCCGCTCTCACGGCGTGCAGCTTCCTTTCTTTAATATCAGTTTTAAATATTCCACGGCTTTTCTTTGTAAAAGTTACAAAATGGCAGTTGAAGTGCCATTCATGTTGAAAAGCAGCCTCTCTCCATCAGGGCTTCTTGGACTAAACACAACAATATAACAAACATCGGCCGTTAATAATTGAGAAAAAACTCCTTCCCTGCATGTTATTTTTCATCAGAAAATGTTATTAGTTTATAGATATATATTTTTTAGCTGAAGGCTTTTTTGGCAGCAATTTGGTCTTCACAATAATGGACTTTACTGTATGTAAAGCCTTAGAAAAATAATGTTTTTGAGAGTGGGCTCAATAGTGAGTGAATCCGGTTGGGAGAGGGAATTTGCTTTACAGTGAAATAGAAAAATAGTGCCATCTTTTGGACTGACCGGCCCTGGCAGCATCCCGGCTGGGAGTCGAGATGTCCGAAACCGCTTCCCACTTCAACAGCTGGATTTAGGTCTCAAAAAGTCTTATTTTTCCTAAAATCACAATAATTTCTTTACATATGCAAAGTAAGAACATTTATCCTGGAGGTCAGGGCTCTGCTCTTCATCCTTCCTGCCAAGCCCAACCGCATCCATATTCACACCTTACACATATACCTATTCATGTGCTTGGAAAGCACTGCAACAACAGGATATCCAACTTTTTCCCTGGGACCCCACTTCGCTGAGATTCCCGCTGTAAACAAAACCGGCAAATACCACGAGTTCCTGGGCAGCGTGGAAAGGCTAACCGCTGTTTTATAGCATTTTCAGCAAAACCACTCACATTAAATACAGTCCGAAGTTTTTTTCCCTGCTCTCTCTCTCTGTATCATACATATCTCTGTCAATCTTGCCGGGTGCTCCGTCATCTTTTTGGCACCAGCAGCGACTGAGCATTCAGCCAGCAACAGGGCACTTGGCCGCTCAGCCCCCGACATCGGTCCCTGCAGAGCCGCTCCTGCCCCTCGCTCCCGCCGCGCCAAGAAACCGGCTGCGGGGGATTTCAAACTGCTGCTTTCCAGGTCCCCTTTGACAAATTGCCAAGATTAATTCCAGTGCAGGGCTCTGGAAATCAGGGGAGAGAATTTGAGCCTCAGCTCTACGTTCAATTGCCGACTGATTAACGGTAGCAGTAGCTCAATAATCAACTACGTAAAAAGGTTGCGCTCCCGAAGCGCAACACACCGTACCGAGATATTTTGCATTCGTCTCATGAGGATGAGCGTAGCTCTTAATCAGGATTTTTGCCTATACATCACCTTTTCCTTGCTGGTCTCACAAATAAAAATCTTCAGCTAATTTCCTTTTTTATTCTATAGAACTAACTTATCGGAGCAATTTGGTAATAATGAGAAAAAGACACATTTTGGAGTTCTTTCTCCAGACCAGTGAACATTACTCTACAGCACTGCACTTCACAATGTTATTTTTGTTTCCCAGGGTCATACAGAGAAAACAATATTCTAGCTTTGTTCCAAAGATCAAGAGTTATTTGACACAGAAAAAATCATAGGCGAGCCAGCATCCAGACACGTCCTGCAATTAAGACCTTGAGTTATTGACTTCACATTGACACCAGGAAGTCTATTAAATGCTGCTGTGGGCAAAATGTATTTGACATTGTACAGGTGCACAACACACTGGCAAAGCATCCAAATGAACGACAAAACCCTCCAGAGCTGCAAAAATAGCCTCCAGCAGCAAGAATGGGACAAAGCTGCACCTCGATTGGTCAGCAACGGCTGCGAGCAGTGCTGATGGGGAGTCACCAGAAAGGAAAATCTCCATCCAAAGGCAGATGACATCTATTAGAAGGCTGCAAGAACCCAACAAATAAATATGTATTGGACGATATAGATATAGCGTAAAGACACAACAACTGAAGGACAAAAGCCATCACGTATTTAATAGAGTCATTTCAACTGCTGAGCTCGGTGGAGATCTTTGTGTTCCATGGGGGAAAAAAGACACAACCCTTCAAAATTTACCTATCCAAACCTTCCCTTTTTGCAGGCTTTTATTGTGTTGTTTCTGTAGGCATCGGGGTTAGTTTGGCTTTTTGGCGGAGTGTTTTCTTTGTCCCTTTACACAGATAAGCTCGTACGGAGAGTTTCCTCTGACCTTGGAGACATTACGACGAGCTTAGCAATCATCTCGGATTTTATTCAAGCTTTAAAAGCCAGGAGAAGTGTTTGCACAGACATCACTGGGATATGGAGCCAGCTTCTGAAATGTTTGTCCTATAAAGACTCTAATGACATTGTGCCAGCTTTACTACTGCTACAACGCTAAAATCCCAGCCGGCACCGGACTTTTACATCCGTTGTCTGCCAGCTCTACCCAATGCCTGGTGATCTTCTTTAACCCTCGCCTCCCAGCTATTAGAAAGCACAATACTGAAGTTCCTCGCTAGGCATTTGCTTCCTAAAGACAAGTTGAAGCTTCAAAACCACCGATAGCTTTTAAAAGAGCATCAATCACAGAAAATAAAATGCAGAAGGAAAGAGAGGAAACCTAAGCTGCAGCAATCACTTCACCATTTCAGGCATTGCACTCTTCATTTGTTCCTTCACTAGAACATGTCTGAGCTTTTTTTTCAATATCTTTTAGGAGAGATAGCATTTAAAAAACAGTTACACTGAGCTAAATGCATCATCTGGAATTAAATCCTGAACAACTCCCCTGTAAGCTCTACACAAACTTCATGCCACGGGATCTTTGTGCTCCACTCCCTGCTCATCTGAATTTCATGAGCACGAATGCAAGAGGTGTGTCTTCTGGGGGATGGAAAAACCCCAGATAGAGATCAAATATTGTTCTAATGCATGGCAAATATCGTCAGCCTAAGTGGAAAAGGAGCTTACTGCGGATCCTGGCCATAAGGCAAGCAAATGCCCTGCAGCTCGCAGAAGATATTGCAATGTAAAAGGATTGCATTCTCTATCCAGGGCTTATTTCTCTAAGTGTAGAAAAGAAACTCTTAATAGCTGCTGAGGTCCTCCACCACTTCAGATCTCGCATTTACAGCTCTCACCCGTATGACAACAAGCAGCAGGGAATGAACAGCAATGTCGCTTCAGCCCAGCGCCGCTCCGTTGCAGCTCTCCGCCTCTTCAGCGCAGGAAGCCGCTTCGCCGGCAGCAGACGATGTCGCGCACAAACCTCGCCGCCGCGTTGCCGCAGCCGTCAGGCTCTTCTGTTACGCTCTGGTTGGCTTTTAAAAAAATCCTGCTTACAAATAGAAATTTTAAGAACACAGCGAAGTGGCTGTAGGAACCTCGATTCCCATCTTCAGACGTGACTTAGTCTTTCAGACCAGAGGTGCTGCGGTGCCTTAGGATGCAGATAAGCAGCAATACGGATGCAGAAACCACTGTCCCCCCACCAAAACCAAACACACGCAGCTGCCAAGACCAAGTACATTTAGGAAATCCACTGCACGTGCCAAAGACCTGACAGGCATTGACCATGATTTGGCTCTGTGGCCTTTGGGAGCCTACGTTGACTCAAAGACCATGGAGAAACCCAAGTTACTTGTTGCCTTGGGAAATTCCTCCGACACCTGAGCCGTAATGACCAGCCTCGTGCCTCCCAGGGGGTTTGACACCAAAGCAATGTCAGTTTAATATTATTACTCCCAACTCCAAAGTCTCCATCAAAATATCACAACAGGAAAGGCTTTCTCCTTTTGCTCTGCCATTTATCGACTTGTCACCCGCCCTGGCTACAGCCTGAAACTGCAACAACAAAATCAAATGGGCTTGCGTGACCCAAAACCCTGGGTGTCAAACCAGATTTTACTTTGTCATTGAAATATTTGATTTTTGTGAGAAGCAGAAACAAGATTTAAGGATAGCGCTCCATGATGCCAAACTGCGCTAATTCTCCTTGACAACTTTGCTAAGCACGTCACGGCCTCACCAGAAACGGGTGCAATTCAGCTGTCCCTCCCTTCCCCTTCCAAAGGGGAGCTAAATCAGGAAAATCTTGACATATTTGCACCTTACTCACTGCTGCTTCACCTGAAACATATCTGGAGCAAAGCTACCCACAAAGCATTCAGGAGAAACTGCTTTTCTTCAAGAAGATGCAAATTGATGCCAAAAAAAAAAAATAAATAGAAGAAAAGAAAAAGGGATGAAGATTAGAATCCTCCTAATTTTGATAGAAATGGATTTACATCCTTCCTTCCACTGAGGAAGGACCACAGATGGGCACGGTGACCGGGTACGGCACTGCAGTGGAAATCGGTCCCAGCTGCCGTGTCCGTTCACCAGCAGTTGGCAAGTCCAAGAGCTTGGCATTACCTCCTTGCCCGTCAAAGAGGCCACGCACACATGGCCTGCTTCTCCCACAGCACTTAATATTCACACTTACAGCGCTGACACGGTGACGGAGCTCAGCCATTCAGGCTCTGGTGTTTCTTTGATCCTTTGCAATAAGCAGAACAACTATGTCAGGCTCAACACTATTTCCAAGCGCCCGAGCTGCCTGTCACTGGGTTATTGATCCGAAGAATTCAAGTTGGCCACACATCATTTGCCCGTTGAAAAAACCTGGCACGCTATCGCTACTCGCTGCGTGCAGTCCTGGCTGCCAGCAGCGTTGATGGAGATGGAGTGGACGCCCCTGCTTAGTACAAAGCAGAGCCAACCCAAAACCAATGTCCAGCACCACGGGTAAACCCAGGTTCATGCGTACCATGGGTCTTCCTCCCAGTCACTTTCCTTGCTTGACAAGAGATGAAACACTTAATGACACCCACAAATCATTGACTTCTGCATCACTCATCCACACCCCCCTCCATGTAAATACCTGGTATCAAACACCGGCACCCAGACCGCAGCACAGGACTTCTTGAACTCCAGGTTACCCATCTGTGGAAAAATAATTCAGATTAAAAACCTAAACAAGAGCATTTCTCAGTCTTTGCTAGCATTGAGCCTGCTGCCCATCAAGGGTCAGCGCAGCGCCAGACCGCAGGCTGGGCTCCTTCGTTCCCACGCAAAAATAAATACTGCAGACAAAACACAGCCCTGCAGCTCCCAGTTTAGAGGGCCAGGGCTGCGTGTGTTTAACCCCCAGTGAGGGTCCGACTCCCACCTTCCAGGGTGACACTCACAAGTTCAAACCACCGCGGGCTCTCGACAGCGAGTGCCAGCGCCGCCGTCCCCATCCCCGCTGCCGGGGCTCCTGCCGCGACAGGTGACATTCCCACGCGGAAGAAAAGGGCACAGGTAACAGAAGCAGCAGTTTCTGCATTTTTGGTGCACATTTTCCCAAGGTTCCAGGAGGAGAGCTTTAGTTATGCCATATTTACCCTTTTTAATTGGCTAATTTCTGATTGACCGCGCTTCTGCACTTCTGAAAACCGTACTGTCGCCAAAGGCCGGTTTGCAGTTTTAAACCGCGTAATCGGCTGACAACGACGTTGTTTTTCATATGTGCTCCAGTCACTAAGGGCTCTTCAAAGCAGCGAAGGTTTCACAGCAAAGTCAGGCGACAGAGCACCTTCCCCTCATCCCTGTGCGGGGAGACCTGCGCTGGAACGGCCTCTTCCAGAGAAAGGGCAGCAAAAATCCAGGGATTCCCCAGCTCCCGCTGCCGCTCTTATCTTTACAGACACCGCTTTGCTGGTGACACACGAGGTACTTCAACACCAGCAGATTTCTCCAGCCCGTTACCGGCTGGTGGCATCGTTTAATTCAGCCCGGGCCGAGGCACGCGTTCCCTGCAACGGCAACCGCCGAAGGAGACGGTGAAATACCGGCTTCACCCCGCGCGCCGCTTCCACACGTCCTCGGGTGTTTGTTCTTGATGTCAAACGCGTTGTGGGAAAACAAAACCAAACCATACGGCCTTGTTTAGAAGTCTCATCTCTAATTACATTTAATTACTACTGCTGTAAAATCGAGGGTGACTTCTATTAAATTTAATTGCTTCCCCCTGCAGATGGCAAAGGCGGATGGCGGCGCCGCGTCTCCCGGGCGCGGCGGCTGCTCGGCGAGGGACACCGAGTCACGGCGCCGGCGCGGGGCCTCTTGGCCAGCCACGCTCAGAGGCAGGGCGCACGGCCACAGCCCCGCGGGGCGAGGGGAGGAGCGGGCTGCGGGTGACAAACCCTTGAGAGGGCACGAGAGCCTGCCCGGCGCCGCTGCCCGGCGCGAAGCCGCAGAAACGAGGAGAGTTTTCAGCGTCCCGCCGTGCGATGAGTGGGAAACAGCACAGATGGAACAACCTGCACAGCACCCGCGGGGTGGCAGGGGCATCTAACGATGGGGTGCTGCTGCTCCCCAAAACCTCCATCGCTCACAGGAGGTTTTGGGGAGCTCACAGGAGGTTTTGGAGTCCCAGCTCCCAGGGAGCCAGCGCTGGGACGGGCGCCCGCACGGCACCTCCCGGGCTCGGCTCGGGGTGAAGGCACCTGTGGGCCCCAGTCCTGCTGAATCCTCCCCGCATTGCCCCGCCGGTAGCCCAGCACAAGGCCTTCCTCTCCATCAGCTTCACTGCTGATACAGCAAATAAAATGAGAGAGAGCAAAGGAGGCATCGCATATCAGCCGTGCGTTCCCAAAAATATGATACTCTGAGGTGGAGAGAAGGTGCGCTCAGTCCTGGGTGAGCAGGTCACAAAGGTCTCCACCAGCCTCCGATATCCCCGAAGAGCTTTTCCCAGCACACTTCCCCACCACTCATTAGCCATCATTCCCAGAGGACGGGTAAAATCCCGGCACCTTCCCGGGCAGGTCGGTGCTGCCAGCCACCCTCTCCCTCAGGGAGCCGGGAGGTTTGTCGCGTACCAGCGTCCCGGTTCTGCTGCTCCAAACGCTCTCACCGACCCCAGGGCTCCTGCACGGCGGCATTGCCCGACACAAGCCGTGTTTACTAATAAATGAGTTGGAATTTATAATAAACTTGATGGTGCCTAACTGATACGCCTAAAAAAAAAGCCAATTATCCGACACTCTCGGCTATGATCCGAAAACAGATGTTTGAGTACATAAAATGATGTTGTGAGGTTTGGAATTGCAGATACAATTACAACCTTCATCTTTATTGCTGCTCGTAAGCGTTCAATGCGCCTCCATCCACGTTTGGAACGCAGTTATTGCCGTTTTCCTCCGTCTCTCCCCAGCCAGGACTGACTCGCAGCGTCGTCACACTGGTAATTACTCTCCTCTGCTGATAAATACGAACAGAAATGTTTGTGGAACCTATTTAACATTCATCTTGTACAAATAACTTGTTTCTTCCCGTGTTTGCAGGAGCGTTGGCTCACCCAAGAAACACAGAATTCTTTGGGGCAACGTCCCAGGGAAGGACATCTCGCTTCCAGGCTGCAAGGGAAGCAGAAAGCTGGCGCCAGGCCAGCAGCCCAGCAACGCCGAGAGACGGGGGTTAAATAAATGTGGGTCTTCATTTCCTTCTCTCTCTCTCTCTCTTTTTTTTCTTTTTACAAATACTTTTTATGGTTTGCATTTTCAAGGTTTTCTTCACAGCAACACGAGCTGCTTTACGTCCTCAAAACAACCCATCATCACTTCATGTCATCACGTGCCTCCAGGCACCTGGATCTTCAGGAAAGCTAAAAATACTGCGGATTCTGGGACAACCTGCAAGAGCTGATGCCACAGCCTTAGAGCACACGGTGAAAATATCACGAGCTCGAAGTGCTCCTCCTGAATCGAGGTCGGATGAGGAGAAATGTTTTTTCTCCAGCCCCAAAAGTGCAGGAATTCGACACAGAAGGAGTGGTGCAGGGAGAGGTGTCAGCACTCCTGGTGCTCAAACGCGGCATTACTGCGGTCTAACGAGCAGCTACGAGTTCTTCCCAGTAAAATCTGACCGATCCTTGCTTTCCAGCAGAAAATTAGAAAATACACAGGTTGGGTGCCCCCGGTGCATGAACCTCAAGTTTAGGTCAGCAGCTGCCTGCTGCACTGGAGCCTTGGAGCAGAACGAACGCGAAGCTCCGTTACAGCCAGCCGCTGCCCACCACTCTGACAGCCACACGTCCCACCCAAGGGCTCGGAAACGGAAAGGTAGGGATGGGGAGAGATGCGGTGCGGAGCGTGCTGGGCTCTCATCCTGCAGCAGGAAAAGGAGACCCCGCCAGCAGCTCTGAAGCCCCCAGGTCACGGCTCCCAGGAGCTGCGCTGGCTCCAACGCTGGCTTTGCGCGGCCACTGCCGGGCCCGGGATGCGATCCTCAGACCGAAGCCTGTTGCAACAAGGGGTTTGTCACCCACAGCCCAGGTTTTGGAAATCCTCACTGTCCTGCTGCGGGGGTGAAAGCAGGACAGAACCAGACCTGGGCAGGGCTGAAACCGCACCGGGGTGAGGGTGCCTGCTTCGCCCTGTTCAAAGTAATTTCAGGTAAACAGCAGCAAACTGGGCTGTGCCAAACAGCTCTTAAAGTCAATAAAAAGAAAAAAAAAATAGGCAGAAGAAAAACCTGAAATCAAAATAACTCATTAAGCAGGAATGCTTACTGATTAAACTGCTGCTTCTTAATTTGATTTTACAGAATTAATTGCTTGCTGTGGTACAGCCACTACGCTTTCCAGCGAAACCTGCCTGCTGCCCCCACGGGTGTCCCCCCAATTTGCCGATTGCACAGACCCGTGCCGAGGGCCCGGAGATGGACAGAGAGGAGCGGAGAAAAGGGCGTGGGATAAATATTATGGATGGAAAAGGATCGTCCGGACAATTGAGGAGGAAATGTGGAAGACGCAAGGTGACCTGCTGAGGCCCCGCGCGGCTTCGGGAGCCACATCGTCCCCACCGCCACCCCCAGGGTCCCGGGGCAGCCCACGGGCGGAGAGCGATGGGCAAACCCGAGATGTCCCCGCTGTCACCCCGAGGGTGCTGGGTGAGCATCGCAGGGAGCACCCTGCACCGCGAAGGCACCGATCAAAGCGCAGGCAATGCTGGCCTCTTG
>JAAGAY010131473.1:109522-130882 GCA_011801015.1 Ardeotis arabs
AAAAAAATAGGTATTCAAAAAACTAACCACCTCCCAGAAACTGCCTGAAAGCAGGAAAAAAAAAAAATATATATATATATACCTCAGAACAAAACTGAAAAGTCCCAGTGGGGAAAATAAGATGGTGAACTGGACGCAGCTCAACTCTCGGCCGATCCTGCAGCGCGTGTGCAGCCGCATCCCCGGGGAGAGGAGAAGGCGCCATTTGGAGTGGGGAAGCCAACGAGAAGCTGCAGGCTTTGCTTGCCAGTCCATACACCTCACAGAAGTTCCATGCTTCCTAAAAATAACTAAAAAAAATGTATTTATCCATAAGGCTGCCATGTAGCTTACCTTTTGGCTGATCAGTAAATAAATAGAGGGAAAATGAAGTTACGAGCTGGCCCTGCCAGCCAAGGTGGTCCCAACACAGCTCCTGCTCCCTTCATCTGTTCCACCTGCAGCACCATCCCAGTGTGCAAAAATGAGGAATAAAAAAAAAAAAAAAATTAAAAAAATTGTTTAAAAAGAGTATTTTCAGCTGTGGTTCCGCCCTCCCTCCCTGCACACATCTTTACTGGTATTCCGCAGGCGCAGCAGCCCAGGGCCGGCGTTCTTTCTGCATCCGGCTCGGTCTCGCACTGGTTCTCCTGGGTTCCACGCGGGGCAGTGGTGCTGGGGCCACACGGCCAGGGGCAAAGCAGGGAGACCTGAGGCCCTGTCCCTGCAAGCAGAGCCTCCCTGCAGGTCCACACGGCCCTCGGTGACCCCGAGATGACTCCCCACGTCGCATCCCAGTTGAAGGCTCCAGGACCGTGCTGGGAAGGATGGAGGCGCAGATGAGGGGACACAGTGGACTTGGGATGGAGGGCGAGGGGCTGCGGCGAGCAGCTACGCAGGCGGGGAGGCTGAGGACGGAGATGGACAAGCTGCTTGCGGATGTGGGACAGGGAGGAAGGATGCTGGGCCTGCTCTGACACCGGTTTTGGACAGGGAGCCACCGCGACCACCGTGCCCACCACCTCCTCCCGCACGGCTGCGGGCTCCGACGCTACCGGGGCGCACGCACACCCATGAGGGGCCAGTGCTCAACTCACTGCGAGGACAAAAAAATCACTCGGCGGCTGCTCCTCGCTGAGCGCGGGGTGAGCAACACTCCCGCCGGCCTCTCCCCGGCTCCGCACCAACCAGGCTCCCATCCGCCCCCGGCTGCCAGAAAAGATCTGCTCAAAACAATGAATATATGTAGATTGTTTATTGATTCCAACATATTAATAGATTGGATAATAAACAGTACTTTTAAACATTCTCTTAACCAAAAATATAACAAATATTTACAATCACTCAGTAAAAATACAAAAAGCATACAGAGGCACTGTCTTTCTAAAAGACATAAGTGTGAGAGGTATCAAAAAATAGGAGACAAACATTGCTTGTTACAGAATACTTTACAATCACTGACTTGTGCAGTACAATTGCTATTGGAATATCATTACATCTGTGCAGTTTTGCCAATATGCTCACATATTTAGAATTTAATTAATACCAAGCTAAACTGCATTCCAGGTATATCAAAAATAAAGATAAAACAATGAAAAGCACAACAGAAGCGAAAGCCGGGTTGGGAATTCAAGGCAGGTTACCCTCTATACAGCGTTCTAGAATATAATGTGTAAAGCCTTTCTAAAGAGAGCGTATCCCTTTTTTCTTCTGTTTTTGTGAAGGCAGTGGCAAGTTTAACCTTTAAAAAAAAAAAAAATCTAATGTTTTATAGAAACTTAAACGGCACCTTCGTATTCGCACTGTTGCCTGCGATGAAATGACCTGGGAGGTGACGACAGAGAGGTTTTGTGACACCCCTGATGCCACACGGGCTCCGTCTCAAGCGGCCTCGCGGCCACGCTCCATCCCCGGCGGCTGCGGGCTCCCACCGCCTGCCAGCGAAGCGTCGCTCCCCTCAAGCTCCTGATGTGAGGAGGCACATCCTGAGGCAAAACAACGGAGCCAGGAAAGCAGCAGGCTGCCTGTTAGCAAACATCCCCCGTTCCTGCGCGCACATTGCAAAAACGCGTGCTGCAAACATCCGCGGACACGGCCTTTCCGTCATTCTGTGTGTCTGGGAGATGGAACCAGTACGCAGAGGCTCAGTGACCTCATTTTTCCCTTTTTGCAACACCAGAGGCCAATTAAAAGTTTACAAAACCACACTGCTTTGCCAGGAATTGCCCAGAAGGTTTGAGATTCAGAAAGCACGATGAAATACTGAATGGCTAAATCACACAGAGCTGAAACGCATCACCACAGCAGAGCAAGCAAACCCAGGCCTGGCAGCGGAAGAACGTGACGTGAGGCATTTCGGTTGTTCGTTGGATCGGAGCCCGAGCCAGAGGAACCCGGCGGAGGTACGGAGCCAGAGATCCGCGACCCAGAAGCCACCACTTCAATACAGCAGCGTACAGCAGCACTAACCACCATCTTACTCCCCTTGGAATCACGGAAAAAAGGGATAATGTCTCTTCAAATCCACACCAGACACACTACATTTGGCGATCGGCCCCGATCAATGTGATCGGTTGAATTAAAAAAAAACAAATAAAACAAAAACCCCAGCCAGGACCAGCGGAGGCAAGCCACACGGCAGGAGGCAGGAGAAGCAGGAGTAGCTCATTTGTCCATAGTTTCTGCAGGAGTTATTTACACCGGCTGTGTTGGGTACGAGGAAAACGGGATTAGCAAGACCTCCTCCCACTCTGAGAAGCGGTCAGTGCCCTGAAAAGCCCTGCAGAACTGTCCATGTGCAACCACCACGCTGCGACGGGCGATTTATTCAGCTGCTCTTTCTGGCTGTCAGAGAGCCCAGCCCCGCTCCCCAGACAGCACGACTGGGTTTTTGGGAAAAAGGAAGTCGCTTTCCTAACAGCCCCTCATCCCTTCTGCTTTTGTTCAACAGGCTGAAGTGAACGGCGGCTCAGCGCCCGAGGCCACGGAACCGTCCGATGTCATTTACCTGGCACAACACCCATGATCTTCTGACGGAACGCGAAGCCTGCCGCGCACTCCACGCAGGAGCTAACAAGCAACTACGGCTGACGGTGGGATTGTGGGACTCGGATTTACATCCCACAGAAGTTGAACAGTTCTACCACCAACATGACGTGCTGCAAAGCGCCGCTCTGCCCGGCACTGCTCTGACGCTTACACTAACCATGACTCGTTAAGGCCTGCGCAGGTTCGTTATATTCATTAAGGCCTCGAAAAAGCAAAAAGCATTTATTATTACATACCTCAACTGATTTTTTTAATATATTTTTTTTTCAACCATTTGCTCCTCAGACACTTGTGCCAAAAATTAACACAGCCAACCAATGAGTTCCGAATTGGGTGTCCCTTCCTCAGCATCGCTGCTCATTTACGCCTTCCCAATTCCAGCGGAATTCCAAAAATACCGGACCTGGCACCGCTATGAACGCCGGTACCGGCTGGCGCACACGCGTTCACCCGGTAGCGCCAGTCCCAAGCTGCTGTGGGGAAAGCACACCAAAGGCTCTGGGTTGTTTTTGGTACCTGTGTCGTTTTCAGAAAACGCTGCGTTCACCTTGCACCCCCTGCACTCACACAGAAGAAAAAAAAAAACCAAACCAACCTTAAAGCTCTTCACAACTATGGATATAGAAATCATTTCTGAGGCACTGTAAAAATGACAAACATCTTTTTTTCTAGCTCAGGCTGTAAACATCACAACAAAGATTTACAAGTCAATGTTTAAATACATATTCACACATTCATGTCCAATTGGAACACTAGGATGGGGCATCGTGTGCTAGAAGAAAGAAAGAAACTGCAAGTATTTCCAGTTGTATCCCTCTGCACTCTGGCTGGCTAAGCACAATCAAACGAGCCATTTATTTGATCGTAGTTAAAGTGGAGGATCATGTGTTAATACCAGCTGGTTATCAAAACTGTCCTTGACATCAACACCACCAGGATTTTTATCTAGGATTTAAAACAAAGCATTTTGAGATCATCTGTGTTTCCCAGGTGAACACAGGAGGGTTTTTAACCCACCATAAAATGCATTCTACTCTTACAGATAAGCATTATGTCATTTAACAGTCAGTTTCACCAATTTTACTGTGAAATTAAGGTGATTTAGAATTTTTTTTTTTTTTTTAACGATAACCTTTGCACCCAAATCCTGTGCAACCCTGGGAAAAGGCCAGAACGCGTGGGATGATCTTAAAACCCACAACACAGGGTTTGGTTTCGGTTTCCAGCAACACGCTTTGCATGCTGAACTCTGCAGGGCAAAACCTGGTTCAAGCTCCTTTGGAAAAGCTTCCAGCTCCCCTCAGAGCTCCGGCTTCCACATTTCAAATGAATACTTAGGGCAGGAGAGCCCTGACTATTGCCTTAGTTGGCTGGCAGCTAAAAAATTTCCAAAAAGACTTCAAGGGCGGAGGGGTTTTGCAGCGTCCGGGCAGGAGGGGAGCGGCAGACGCAGGGCTGCCTGCCCGGCGCACGCCGCTCTGCAGGGCTTTGTGCTCTGTTTCTGTTTAACCTGAAACCACTCTAAAATCCACGTATTTCTGCACCTGATAACGTCCCGTTCTAGTTTTCTGTGTTTGTTTGAGAGCCTGATAGTTTATGTGTAGCTAATTGTCTATCACATTGACTAAACATTTCTATTAGCCAACCAGAGCACTCCCAACACAAATAAAGGAAATTACCATTAAAAAAAATTAAATTAATAAATTATTTTCAGATACTTCAGCAGTGTCCTTCGCTTTTGCTGACATTTTGATATATTTTTTTCTTTTAAAGTTCATAAAATAACACTCTTAGACTTATAATAGTCGTGTAGAAAATAACGGCGATGGAAAACTACCAAAGGATTACACGGTATCGTACAGAACGCCTCCAAGTTTCAAGTGGTGGTGACTACTGGTCCTCCCAAATTCACGAAGCCTGGTCCATCTGCGGATACCGGTGTCGGTACCCGGGGAGTCGGTACGCTCCTTGAAAACTGGTTTCTATTTCGCGGGCAGAAATAGCTTTTAGGCGGTGGTAGAGTGAAGAAAGGTAGAGACGTGATCCAACCCGTTCCGTCTCGTCCGTGATGGAGGCAAACAAGCGGCTGAAATTAGCAGCAGCAGGGTGTTAGCAGGTCGCTAACGGAATCGTGCGGTCCTTCTCCCACATCCCTTGCGTTGTGAAGTGGTTCACACACGTAGCCCAATGGTTAGACTGCTGATACTTGCTCATCTTCTGCAAAACAAGAAAAAAAAAAAAAGCTAATTATTCCACCGGTCCCCAGCCTTGGACACAGGGGTACAGAACAGCACCCAGTTATCTGGTTACAGAGCTTCTGTGAAGGCTTTGCTACTTCATCGTGATGTTTTCACTGGCTTCATTACTGACCACAACGTATTCAGCATCACCATTTAACAAACTGCCAAGTAGTCTGAGGTGGTATATTGTACCATAAAGACATACTGCAAATCAGAAAACCCCAGATCCTCCAAAAATTACATTAGCATGCAGCTCCCAATACCCCAAAAGCTCCTGATTTGGGAGGAAAGCCAGTAAATTACTTTCCAGCATGCAGTGAGCATTGTATCCCAAATAAAATTAACCAGGCACAGGTACATCTAAAAATGCATGGTTAAATTTAGTTCAGAAAAATTCAGATTAAAAATGTTTGAAGCAATTACTTCCTTATTTTTATCAAAACCATTTAATATCACAGTTGCATTAATGCTGGACAACTTTACATTTCACCTTAAGTTTGAATTGCAGTACTAATATATATGTTAAATACTGTTTACATATTTTAACGGGCCAAGACAGGATCATTTTGCATCAGAATTTGTTTTAATCTAAATCCACGCTCATTTTAAGCCGGGCTGAAATTGAAGGGAACGACCACAGCGTTCTAATAAAAACCATGAGTTCACTAGCAAAGGGTGCGGAGAGATCACACCGCTGCACGGGCACTGAAAGCAAATCAGCAGGGAAACAATTCAGCAGAAATTCTCCTAACGTGAAGTTAGTTTTCACAAAACATAACAGCAGTCTTTTTCAGAAAAATCTCTTGCGTTTTGGTCACCTGAAACACACCATGCTCTGCAGCACTGGCTGTTGCTTCAAACAAGGTCGTGAAGAATTTAACTGAGGAGACACTGTCAGGCCAAGGTGGGCTGGGAAGGCAGGTTTTGTTAAATGCCCTTTTCAGAAGGGCAGAAATGCACTGTTCTGTTCAACGTTTTCAAACCCAATCTCTGGTGAGCAATAAGGCAGCTCAATGCCAGCACGTGAGAACACTGACGTGAAAAGAGTGAGGAGTTGTACAACACCCCAGCAAATCCAAATGCAAAACGCTTGAGCCAAGCCACCATCCCAAAGTCATCCTAAACCAGCGGGACATGAGCTCACCAGCCCAGAGGCGCTGGTGGTGTTCTGGGTGTAATTTATAGCCTGACAATGTCCCTTAAAGTAATTACCACTGAGAGAGAACGGATTTTAAATGAAAAAAAAATAGTATCTACATGCTCGTAAGTGCTCAGTTGTGCTTTGGGAGATCTCATATGTGTATTTTTTAAAACATATATATTTATTAATATATATAGTAAAGTCTGTTTGGTGCCAACATGCTTTTTCTGGAGGGAAGGCATTCTTTTTTTTTTTTTTAAGTGTATATACATGCATACATATATGCGTGTGTATACAGCCATACAAACGTATTTGTGTATTTTGAGATGAACCAAGCCGCAATCTCCAAGAATGACCAAGAGAAAGCCCAGCCCATCGGAGCGACGGAAACACCGCACAGACCAGATTCACACAGCAGTTCACTTCACATCTCCCGAGCCAGGCGTTGCACATACCATCCTCTTCACTATCTGCGTCAGTCATATCTGCTAGCTTGGGGCTGGACGGCTGCCGACTATGCCACTGAGGCATCTTCGATGACACACAGGCCAGCGGTTCGCTACCGAGAGAAGCTGATGAAAGTCTAGAGAGGTCACCGTGCAGCATCTTTGACCTCTGCACTGCCACACTATAGTCGGGAGGTTTGAGGTGCGGGTGGTGGGGCGATCCTTCCTTTATGTCGGCTAAAGAAATCCCCAGGTATCCCGGAGGGGTGGGCGGTGGCTCCCTATACCTATCGTCCTTCTTAGGTGAGGTGACACAGTACACTGGCACGGGAAACAAGCGATGGAAATGTTAAAGAAGAAAACAAAGGAAACAAAACGTTAAAAAATCATGAAATGTTACAATGGCAAAACAGAAACTGATAACAAAATGCAAATGCAGAAACACCGGTTATAACGACAGCAGTAGGTATTTATGCTTTCATTTCTGTTTTCTACTTATTTTCAGAAGTCAGAGCAGCAAGAGAACCTGTGAACTCATCAGGCAAGAGGCCACCTGAGCGGAACCAGGACTATACCCATCTCCACATTCAGCTTGCAACCGCAGCGCTCGGCACGCTCCCTACGCCCGCGGCCCCGCTCCGCCGCGGGATGCCAAGGAGCTCTGCGGCACGGACAGAGCCCGCACGGCACTGCTGCCGGCCGGGGCCGCTCCAGCTCTGTTACGGGCTGGGAAACCGAGACAAAAGAAACGAAGGCAACTAGCCCAGAGTTATTTTGCACAGCGTGCTAGCAGTCGATAGCAAGAATTGTTGGTTGGCTTCCAACGAATTTCACTTCATCACCCGAAAGAGAGGTCAGTGGCTTAGCAGAAATTCATGATAATAAAACATCACTGTACCAACTGATGCGTGATAAGATATTAAACCATCCTATCACCTAGGCTACAGGAAGAAAAATACTAAACTACTCCTACAAGGCAAACTGTATTCACTATTTCACTTCTCCTAATAGTAAATAATGGTTTGTCACACCCATACTTTTAATTTCTTTCTAGTTTTTGGTTTTGGGGTTTTTTGGGGAGAGGGTGCGTCTTTTTCTTTTAAACCTGTACTTTAAACTATGTTCTCTGTTTACAGTCAGAAATAACCAGGAACAGTCACGGAACCCAATGCCTTTGGAAACGCTGCATGGCACCTTCTGCAGTCACGAAGGGACTGCCATCAGTAATATTTATTTGCAATGCCCATGCCACGTAATTCATCTTCTCCCTTCCTTCCCCCTTCGTCGACAGTTCAGGTCACACAGGCTCTCAGACCAAATCTTAACATTTTTAAGCTCCCTCCCCTCCACCCACCCCCCGGTCTGGGGCTGATGCACATGTTAAACTGGGCTTTTGCCATGTACGTGTTGCAACAGGAGAGTTTCAAAGCCAGGATAATTTTTAAAATCTATTACTTGAGTGAATTTGCATTCTTCCTGTGGATACATTTTAAACAGGGCATGTTCATTACAGTTACAGCTGCTGAAGTACGTGAAATACTTTCTTATCTTACAAGAATGTGAAAGGATGAAAGTAAAGGTGTATTTCTTATCGCGCTGTGGACTCGTGAGACTCTGGGTGCTGGTATCAGGAACCAGAGCTGGTTCATACCCGATGGCTTCGGCTCATGCTCGGGCTTACAGGGAAATAAAGAAAACTGAATTCACATAGTCAGGGTTTTAGCAGACACACGGGGGTACAGGCAGAGATTTATACACTGATTTATAGGAATTATTTTCATTTCATTAGCATTTAACTGGGTCCCTATGAGAAAGCAGGGGAAGCAAAGGAGGCTTTCTTCTCCATGAAGGGGTGGAGAAGGGCTGGGTCCTCCGAGCAAAGCCCTCCACCTTCGGTCTTCGGAGGTTTGCAGGAGGACTGACGAGGAGGGGTACATTCTCCTTTACAGGAGAAAGCTCCAGGCTTCCTAGAGCTCCTGCCATTACCAAAGTAGGAACAATGGGCCCTTTTGTAAAGTTCCAATTCGTAATCTTATACAAATTCTATCAAAATAAAACATTCTAAGAGCATTTCATGTTCACGGCACTAAGTGTCCGTAATTTGTCACCCACTCACAGCCTCAGGAGGTCACCAAACCTTTCCACAAGGAACCCTCCTTCCCAAGCAGCCGATGAGGCAAATCCTCGCTTTGTCAAGAAAACAGGGGGAAATTCCACACAGCGGTTAAGGGAAACATAACTAAAGGGCAGCAATAGAAATTTTGATGCCTAGGTACAGGTTAAATTAAAGGAAAAGCTTTTCCCTTTGGATGCACAGCAATGGCACACCCCCATTCCACACCCTCTCTGCTGGGGAAGCAAAGGTCGCAGCAAGAAGCGGTCGCCGTTGCAGAGGGTAGAGATGCGCGTGAAGTTACGAAGCCATCGCATTTACGGATTCTGCCAAGACCACATTCTGCCACTGGTATGCCGGCAGTGCCTTCCCAGCTCCAGTTTTAAAGGTTTCAGGCAAGAAAGCTTGTGCCAATCCTTTTGGAGGACTACTCAACACCAGCACTCGTTAAGCAAACGAGCTTGAAAGGCGACAAGGGCAGGAGTGAGCTGTGAGCAAGTTTTCTGCAAGGCTCCACCACGCTGCCTTTCTTCTACAAAGCCGAGGAGGAGGAAGGCAATCCAAGACCTCCACCCTACATGCAGTGTTTATTCAGGCAATTACCTTTGATAACATAAACGCCTCTAGCAATTTAAGCAGTAATTAAACTGCATTTCAGCTGCACCCTTCACTTACAGCCTCAAAAGCTTTGCATTCCATGTTTTATCCTGTTCCTCACCCAGTTCCTTTAGCTTTGGCTGCTAAACTCACTAGGACAGGGCAAGAACACCTTGCTTGGAAAAAACATGCATCTTTGAAAAGACATTTCAGAAGTTTTTCTCCTTTCATACGTAGCCAAACTGCAGCTGTATAACCAAATAAATGGCAGTTTAACACAGCAAAGATAGGAAGGGAATTTGCTTTGCCCTTGAGCTCTTCCAGAGAGGTGGAAGAGCTCTGTACCACCCCGCAGCCGTGCTCTTCCCCCTCGGGTTCACAGAAAGTCTGTACTACATGGACTTCAAGAAGTCACAGTCCTTGCTCCTGGCCAGAGGAATGTCTGCTGGTGAGTGTTTCCAAAATCGTCAAAAAAAAATAAAAAGGTCATACTACCAACAGGAACTGCCTGACATTTCATGAAGACAGCTCTCCTGCAGACCCATACAGTGACTGGGAAGTGTGCTGGTGTATTAGTTCAATTTTCCTAATGGAAAAGAAGGTGGCTTGAAAACACACAGTCTGTGTAGCGTTCTGATTAAAACCACATGTAAAGCTGGATTTAACATGCCATCCAGCCCCCAGACCTGCTGATGTCATTTCTTAACAACTTAATATCAAAATGAAAAACAGATGTAGAAGTTTCCATAAGCTGTTGGCTTGGCTTACCTATCAGGCCTTTTTCTGTACTCGAAGTGACAGTTTTGTAAGTCGTATCAGCGCCCGGTTTAGAGTCCAAACCCTCCGTCTGCTCCGCCGTAGAGTTCTCCAGCCCCCTCCGCTTAATTGTCCCATAGTTTGTTTCGTAGGTGTCCGACAGCGAGCTGGAGGAGGCCCAGCTCTGCCGAGACTGATCGAGCTCCACGTTGGCTTTCGACTGCCTGTTGGTTTTGGAAAAGGCTTCAGAATACAAATAAGCCTCCTCAGAGTAACAGTTTGTGGGATCAACTTCAGCTATAGGTCCGTCCAGCTGGGTGTGGCGGTAAGAATTGAGGAGGTCCCAGCTCTTCTGGTTTGGGATGTTCTGGAAGTTGTCATGAGAACTACTTGAGCACGAAGTCCAGCTTCCCCGGCCGCTATCTGCTGCCTCCACCATGATGTGGTCATGGGAGATCTCCTCGCTGCTCATGGAGGACGTGAACGCCATGCCTCTGATGAGAGCAGGCCTCGTGATCGACCAGCTGTATTTGAAAACAACAGAAAGCAGGAAAAAAAAAGAAAGAAAAAAAAAAAAAAGAAAAAACCAACAAACCTCATCAGCTTTTAAATTAAGAAGCCTTCCTCTATTGGCTACAGCAAGACAGTGCCTGATAGAAAGCAGAGGAGTAATTACCTCTCAGTTTCAGGCTACTGCTACCTTTTTCTTTGTGTTTATAAAACAACAATTTTAAATATTTAGAATAAAAACCCAACATCTTCAGTGGCAGCAACAAAGTTGTTTAGACAGAGTGGACGTAGTTGTATTTCAGTAACATTTGGAAATACTGTGGATAAACAACATTTGTGGAAATAATCTGGAATGACAAATTCCAAAAACTCCAGTACAAAATGCCTTTGTTTAAAGAAATGGCTGCTAAAGGCTCTAATCGCTGTCAAGACATAATTAAGGTGAAAAAAATAAAGCCAGGTTTGCACGGATTTAGAATACACAAAGTTGGGATTGGCAGACATTATCCAAGTCTCTTCACTATTTCCGGTTATGTCAACAACCGCACGGGCAGCACAACATCAGCATTCACCACTGTCCCTCAGCAGCTCACTGACGCACTGCGAGATCGAGGAACATTCCTTAGATATGCGCAAACAACTGCTTTTTCCTTGCTTTTCTGTCCTTTAAGTTCTAGTATTAAAGCTGCTTTCTTCCCTCCAAAACCCCCTGAAAATAAGGCATAAAGCCACAAGGCATGACCCATCTGCTCTGAACTTGCAAAGAGAGCAGCAAGTTGAGAGAGCAGCAGTGTCCTCGGTGCAACTCACTGTGCTTCAGCCACCTCTGAAGGTGGCTTTTCCCAGCCCGTCCCACAGGAACGTGGTCCGACCGGGCATTTCGCTCCGTACACTGAGCCAGTTCTGGCTAAACATGTTCTCAGCATGTCTTATGCCTTTTAGAAAAGGGGATTATTTTCCTTTGCGAAGCGCATCTTTAAATTCCCATTTTAGCACAATGAACTAAACCAAATCACTGATTTCTGAAGAGCTCCCACCTCTTTAGCAAAGCAGACACTACTACGCTTTTTTACAGAGGAGAGAGCACCACAAAATACTGTTGCATGATAATCAGTTACAGAGTTCAGTCATAAAAACCTTGTATTGCTTTAGAGATGAGCTGTAAAAGCTCGAAATGTAAGGAGCATCTCTCATTGACTTGAATCCACACCTGAGGACAGAACATGCTATCTCAATTAGATTCCCACATATTAAATCTTATGGATCAAGGCTTAACATCTGGTAAAACAAAAGCAAAAAAATTCCAGTTCACTGTCTCATCTCAGGACAAGTTCTCACTGTGCTAAAGTAACAAGACCTCTTGTGTGGAAACTCTCAGGAAGACAGTGGCAGAAAGCTTCCAGTGCACCTAAGCAACAAATGAAAATAATAAAAATCCCTTAAAAATCACATGACAGTATGTTAAGTGACTGGCACCGCTGACTCAGAGAACTGATAATATCCTGTTCTTGCTCTGCTGCCTCTCGCTACTGCGCTGATTTGTTAAGTATCGCCCTGGCTGTTAAGACATTGCAGTCCAGCCAAGAGATGTCCATCTGAACCCCACCGACGGGAACCAGCTGTTGGCTACTCAAATCATACTTGGGAAAACAGGCTCTTCCCATACAGAGCTGCCAGTACTCCAGCTTCCAGCAACACCTTAATAACCCCAGTAGAGCTCCTGCGTCCTGACCAAAGCTTCATCACCCCTTCTGCCACCAGGACACCAAGCCAAAGCAAAACCAGTTGCGCCTTACCCAGGGCACGGCTGGCCGTAATCAGCCAGCGGCTGAGGATGCTCTTTTCGCTCTGCCCCCGCCGAATCCACCACAATGAGAGACTGGGACAAACTCCTCTCGTCCTGCAGCGCTGCCGACATCGAGTCCACTGAGCAGTTGCTGACGATGCTGGACCGGGACGAAATCTCGCTGTGACTGGAGTCCGAGAAGTTATCGGATTTAGTGGAAGGTATGAGGGCGTAGCCTAAAGCAGAGGAGAAGAGAACGTCTTGGTCAAAGAGCAATTCAAGTTTACGAGGTATGACAATGAAGTATTGACACACACACTTCAGCAAGAACATTTAAAAGAAAAACCAATCAAACCTGGTTTGCATACAATCACTCCACTGAAGTTTTTGGGGTACTAAACCTTTTAGCTTCTACCAGCATCCAGCACCACGGTTCATTAACGCAAGTCTGGTGACAGCAACAACCTACCTGCAACTCCACTACTCTCCAGACCAGAAGGTTAAACCTACATGAACAGGGTCACCAGCTGCAGCACGAATAGTGGGTGGACAGACCAGGTCTCTCCAGTTTTGCAAGTGCTGAGTCCTCTCGTACAAACGCAGTGCATTTCCCACCATCCCTCTGCCCTGCTGCCACGTGGGACTCCGAAAAGATTTTGGCAGTGGATGAGGAGATGCTGACTAAGGTAAGAGCCAGCTATTAGCGCTCAGGGATTAGCCATATGGTCCATTTCAGTTTTATTATCTGTTCCAAAATTAACAGAGAAGGAAGCAAAAGCGGGAAACAACTTTGGCAGGAGCTGGACTGGAGACCAGCGTTGCTCCCGCAGAAGGGAAACAGCTGAAGACCTCACTAGTTTCAGAGCAAAATATATAATATGGTTTTTTTTCCTGCTTGGCTTACCCTTACCCTCAAATACCTTGTTTCAAACATAAATAATGTATATAGCCCTATATATCCAACACCTCCTCTCCCTACTACCTGGAACATATAAAGAGATGCTATACTGGGGACTTCCCTGGGCTCCGGCTACACGCAGCCTGCAGACACCTCTGCTGGCACAGCTAAAGTGATTCCAGATGGGATACCTGTCCCCACACTGCATCAGAAAAAGCCCTTAGTACAGACAATTTGCCTAAATTATTTATTTTTTTGACCCCAGAGAATGAGAGAAAATTGAAATAAACTGAATGTGGCAAAGTGGACCTGGGCTGGTTGAGGGAAACTACACTGAGCTCCTTCAGGTTTAGTGACTGGTCCCCCTCCACACATGGCACCCAGAAGCAGAACCACATATCCAACAGCATTGTCTGAATGGTTCTCGAGCACTGACAGGCTTGGAGCCATGACCACTTCCTTGGGGAGCTTGTTCCAGGGCTCGACCACACCCTCAGCGACAGATTTTTTTCCCTGCTATCCCATCTGAACTTCCAGCTTTAGCCATTCCCAGGCCTATCACCGCACACTGTCCCGGGTGCAGAATCCAACATTTGTTCTTGTATTTCACAGCTGGTGACTGCTCAGCACTCTCGTCTTCCAAGATCTCTCTGTAAGGCCTCTCGACCCTGGAAGGAATCAGCGGCTCCTCCTAACGTAGCACTGTCGGCAATCTTACTTGTGCGCGCTCAACGCCCTGTGCCCAGGTCATCACAGAAACACTGAAGAGCACTGGCCTCAAAATTGAGGCCCGGGGAGCACCAGCAGTGATCGGCCGCCAGCCCAATGGTACCCCACTGACTACAGCTCCTTGGGACGGACCTTCAGGCCAATTGTCCACCCATGGTATTGCGTACGTGCTGGACATCCTGTCCTGAAGGACACTGTGAAAAATGGCATCAAAAGCTTTGCTAAAATCCCCAAAACCCACATCTGCTGCCTTCCCTTGGCCTTTGAGGTGGGTAATCTTGGCTTCAAAGGATATTAAGTTAGTAAGGCATGACCTTCCCTTCACGAACCCATGCTGGCTTTGATTTGTGACCGCTTTTTCTGTCACGTGTTTTTCAGTAACTCCCAGAATAATTTCTCCATCATTTTACCTGGCACTGAAGTGAGACCGATAGGCTTATCATCGCCTAGGTCTTCTTTCTTGCCTTCCTTGAAAACCGGAATAACATTTGCTAGCTTCCAGGTGACTGGGACCTCCTCCAGAGTCCCAAGATCGTTGATAAATAACCGAGGGGCCAAGCAACAGCTTCAGCTGACTCCTTCAGTGCCCTGGGATGAATCCCACCAGACCCCCCAGACCTATGTACCTTCAGCTGCAGCAGTAAATTTAGGATGTTCAGATTCCGAGCTCTCTGAAGCATTCCTCTCTAGATAAGTCCATGCACCACCTTATGGGCAGACCAAGGTTTGTCCTCTTGTGCCGTCAGGCATCAGGAGGTGTCTGTTAAGTTGGTTTGGTTTCTTTTAAATAAAAAAATCCCAAAACATTTTGCCTCAATTAACTCTCTGGCTCACAGCTGTGGTTTGTTCCCCCTAACCTGAGGGCAAAAGGTCTCTGATTAACAACTGTGGTGTTGTCTTGGATTTTTTAATTCCTATATTTTTTTTCTTTAAGTTTCCAGTGGGTTTCTCTATAGCAAATCCACCGCAGGTCAGGAAATACATCCCTCCCTTCACTAGAAGAAAACAGTCTATGATATCCCTTACATTATGTGCGTAAAATTACAAAATTAGAATCTTTATTTGAAAACACTGGAGCATCAACTGCTTCATGTATAGGTAAACCAGCATCTGTAAATTTGTCAAAATATGGTTTTTCTTTACAGGAGACTGTATTAATACACTGTTGACACAGTCCTCAGATAAACGTTTTTTTCCCAAATTCCCGCCAACCACTCAAATTCTCACTTCATTTCTACCTGCATGTGCCTTTGAGCTGAACTGCCATGAATTTACACCAATGAGGTGAAAACGTGAAACGGCCAGGCAGCGTAAAAGCCGAGCCAGCGAGACACACAACCTGGAGAAGACTGACGCCAGTAAGTCTATAAACACATGGAGGTCACCCTCCGGCATCCGGAGCCACTGGTACAGATGCCACTGAGCATACAGCTCACAACCTGAGAGATTTCACAGCTTAAGCTTGATTATTGCTGTAAGGTTTTAAGAGCAAATATGTGCATTAAATATCAATATTATCAAACTAAAGAACTGAACCTTATGAATGAAAAAAAAGTATTTAAGGCCAGCATTTTTAAGAAGAAATTTCAGCTCCTTTTCCTTTGACAATAATTAATACATCATATTCTTTACTTTGTCTAACGCACTCCTTAAAACGAACACAACCGTACTGCAGTAAGCCGTGTTCTCACAGTGTGTCTTCAAATTCAGACACTCCTCTTCAAGAGCTTCAAAGAGCTGGAGAACAAAAGCCTCTTCATTAAGGAGACTAACACTGTCTGAAAGCCGAGTCGTTAAATAACCGCACATGTATACAAACAGGCTAAACGCAAGTGAAGAAGAGGTGACCAGTGCAAATAAACATCAACACTGGAAGTGAGCATTTGATTTACATCATATGAGGGGCTATCTAGAGTCTAATTAAGACAATGAGGCAGAACTTACTGTTTCATTGGCATTTGCGAAACGCTAAGTAACAGAGCTGCCACTGTACCTGCTCCTTGATTTTCTACACTTCCCATTATTGTCTTCACTGCACTGTAAGGGTGGTTAGCTATAAATAACTGACACAAACATCTGGAAGGGAAGCACATTAAACAGCTTAAACATGTAAACGAATAATGCTAAAATAACTTTGATAGAAATCAGTGTATCTGACACAAAGTGGGCATTCGAGTCTTTTTTTTCTAAAAAGACATCACACAGTCTTCCTTCTCTTTCTAGGCTTCACGCATAGGCAGTAAGATGACCACGGACTGCTGTTGCTATAGATACTTGCTGTACTCAGAGAGTCACTGTCTGTCTCCTTTTGGTTTTCACTCCATTCTGAGGGTTCAATGTCCTCTGCTTTCCTTTTTACAGGAAAAGCTGTTCTTTCCCTGGAGAAGCGTCTTTCCCTAAGTCTCCTAAAGCGGGGTCCCTTCGTTTTCCTGTGCTCGCGCTCAGCTTCTGCTTTTTCACTCTCATCCTCTCTTTCTCCTTTTTCACTTATATCAGAACTGTCTCTTGCTTTGAAAATCATCCGAATTCTCTTTTGTAAATAAGCCCCACCTATTCCGTAGCTGCGTTGTCCACTGTTCTTGTTGCTGGTTTCACTGGCGAGTGATGAGGAAGAGCCAGAGAGATTCAGCTGACTGCAGTTATCCGACCTTTGGATGCTACCAACTGCAATAAAGAAGACAGAGGCAGATCTTGAGAACTGACGAGATAAAACAGCAAAAATAATGTCCTGATTTTAAACCATTTTTTCTCCAATCCTATTTGCATATCACTTGGGTATAGCTCAAAAGAAGATGACATCTAAGATTAAGTGGAATGTGTTCGTGCCTAAAATTATGTCTTTCTGCTGTCTGTGAAGCACCTAATTTTAGTTCAATGAGCTGTCAGCGCTACACAAACAACAAGGTATGGACCACCTCCATCAAATCAGATCAGTGCTAAAAATATGCTGAAAGCAAGTTGAAATAATCTCGAAGAAACAAAATATTATTTTCAAAGAACCAGATGAAAGTTAACAGAAATAACACGTTTATAAGCGATGCTCAAAAATCTCAGTGGAGCTAGGTTTGGCAACCCAAGTAATTAAGCTTCTTACACATATGCTGTGTTTAAGTAAAATAAGTGGCATTCTCCTAAAAGAAACAGTATCTCGTGAAGGCAGAAGTGGGCGGCCCAGCACGATCTCCCACTGAACAGGGTGAGAAGATGCAGAAAGTCACCATGCCATGCCATGCTAACCCAGTGCCTTCGGGCTGTCAGTGAGGCAAAAGCAGCACAGAAGGGAGGAAGGAACGCCTTACACCGTTCGACACTGACCACACTGGCTGACTACAGAGTGGTGTTAAGAGATTTCAAATGAATTCCCATCCAAGGTTGACTAATGATGAAGTGACGCAGGTCTTTTAAGACGAAGACACCAAAAATAAAGGGATTCTCAGGGCATCATGATAGACAGGGATGTATACAAAGCCCTGTGCACAAGAACAAAAAAATACGAATGGCAGTTTGATGATTTAGATGGATGCACTACTTTTGCAGCTATCAAAACCATCTGTTCTGGAGAACTATGACAGCACTTTATCTCCAGCTCCATCTAATCACCTGATATTCCAGATACCTTCGGTAAAAACACAGGATGTCTCAACAGCCACAGTTTTTGTGCAACGCTGTCGTCTTAAAGAAATCCTCAGGTCTGCAAATGCCGCTCATACAATCGGCCACCTAAATCTGAACCGATGCACTGGCGGGTGTCAGCAGTTAAGATCTATTGGGAATTCCGTCAGGAGCACTTAAGCAGTTTTTAAGAAAACAATTGTTCCCCTTTTTAAACAGTAGGTGACTTTTACAGCCAAACCATGCAAATACATTGAAAAACTACGTCTACTCATGGAAAGACACGATTCTGTTCTTGACATGAACATCCTGAACTACTACTTCTCTTACATGTCATTACCAATGAATCTTCCTGCCGCTGCCCATCCTGGTTTTAGTACAACACAGGGACGAGCTCCTGAGACAGATGCTGACACACGCACTGAACATTCACCTACCTTTGCGTGGAGAGCCCTGAGGAGAAGCAGGTGGGCTGGAGTGCAAAGAAGATGCCATGGACATAGTGTCATCTGCTTGTTTCTTACTACTTCCTTCCTCAGTCAAGCTTAATGACTTCTGGGGGGAGCCTGTACCTACAAAAACAACAGAATCATTCACTGCACGTCATTCTTCTTTCAAGCTCACGACACCTATTTAAACTACAAATATGCCCCATGTTGAACAACCACTGAAGCATTCAGCAAAGAGAGGAGCAGATGCAGATGAATTCTGCACCTGGAGGCAGTCTGCATTTCAAACTGAGATCAGATCAGCAGCGGCCACTGCTACTGCTGGTTGCTCATCTGCAGTGTGTTGAAACACCCAGATTGTTACTGGAGCCAACACAACGGATACGCTAGCGGTGGTTTTGGTTTTGTCCCCCATGATGCTATGGGGACAGTGCTAAAAACCATTTGCATCATAGCCAACAAGTCAGGTTAAGATCTTCACCATCAGGAGCTCTCAGATAAGCGCTCACGGGCACTACACACAACGTAGCAAGTTTAACAAAACCAGTGCACCGCTCTGCGTCGCAAACTGATGGGTTGGTATTTCTTGTTCACTTGACCACCTTGCGGAGGAATTAATTTAGGTTCTCAATAGCTTATTAGATAAACACCGAACACTTTACACAGGGAAATTAAGAAACATCTCTCAGCAAGTTGCACAGGCTTTTAAGAGAAGACTTGCCATAAATGCTAACTGCAAACGCTATTTTACAATCTGCTTTCTGAAGCCATTTTAACGGATGCTGATGCTCGATGGATCGTTTCCTATCACTTAGTAACTGCAACTAGTTTTATTTAATAACCCACCATTCTAGCGTTCAAATGATACAACAGTTACGCAAACAGGTCAAAAGCATTTTAATACATAATACTGCTTTGCAACTAGCAAGTTTAGAAACAGGAAAAACTGATGCTCGCTAGGAGCAACTAGTAAGATACATTGCTCCATTTGACAATTATGTTATTACAATGGTGCTCCAGAGGTTAAAATATTAAATGTCTGATTTGTTTCAACGATCTCACCTAAATATATTATACTTCATTTTGTCACAAAAAAACCCAAGCAACGTTGTTCTACTCCGTTTGTGCCATATCCCTTCAGAACGCAGAAATACACAGTAAAAGACTTAACACCGTACCTCTGATCTGTTCCAGAGCGGGATACTAAGATCACTTTAGTTAGAAGGTGTTCTTTAGTTCAAGAAGAAAAGATGTCTGTACACTTTTCAGCTATGCAGAAAATAAGCACTGTCACAGAAAGTGCTAAGTTACAAGTAATGAAACTAAAGCAAGAGCATATTTGGAGTCAGCACCTTACGACCAGCTGTTTTAGGAAAAGTTATTAAAAATTGTGCAAATGACTAAGTAAATGGCACACCCTCTTAAAATACAGTGATATGCTTCAGCTATTTCCCAGTGAATGAAGTAAATGAAGCATAACCATATCTCTCATAATCCACCCAGCTACAAACGGCTCCTCCTTCTCATTTACTTCATTTATAAAACTCCGCAGACAGGTGAACTGAAGATACTCACTGAATGTGACGTGGTCCTTTGTCAGCCCCTTTTTCCTACTGGGGTATAAATTCACCGTTGGAACCTGCAGAACTTGACTCATCCTGTTCTGTTGGTGCTGATGGGCTTTAGTGGTTTGGCCAATTGATCTCATGGGTACCGGAGACATTTCTGAGGATTTCGCTCCTCTTCTCTCACTTAAATTCTTTGTCACTGTTACGGAGAAAGTGCATATAAATATACTGCACTTTGAATCGCAGGATTATTACAGTCATTCTGAGCACACTGAAGAGGCTGTTGTGTGAAACGGCATTAAAAAACCTAAACTCTTTCAAGTGTCACAGAGGTACTTTATCAAAAGACAAAAAACATTATTTCTGCCACAAGTCTGTATTTTAGATGTTTGTACCTAAGGTGCACAAGCACAACAGCATCTCCTTTAAGATCATGTAATGCCACCAAAAGGAGAAGAACTGGTTGGTTTGCAGATGGCACCAAACCTTTCACTAGGTGGCACAACTGATTAGGTATTAATAACACGCCACTCCACTGTATATTTATTTGTATATCCACTCCACCTTCATTTTCCTTTTTTGAAGTTTAAGAAAAAAATCGATTTGATTTGTCTAACTACATGGAGTAAAACAGTCAGTATATTTTACCTATTTTTACTTTAAAATATCTATGGCTAGCAGTGCATAAACAAGATTTACATGATTTATTTAGAACAACTGAAAAACAACCTCATAACAGTTATGTCTGTCTCCTGGGCATAGTGCGACCACCTGTTACGTTGCACATAGATCATCTACTGAGAGCTCATCCTGACATGCTTTAATTTATTGTTCCGGGGGCGTAGAGGATAAAAACCACAACGGCGCTGCCTCTAAGTAGCAGCATTGGGCGCTGTTACATATCTGGCCGAACACGGCACAGGCAGAACAGCTCTACTAGCAATGTACGATGCCGGGAATATTTCTGCTCAGAGCTACCTGCGACTTCTGGCAACCTCAGGCACAAGGCCAGTGTGAATTTAACATTTTTAAAAACAGAGTCAGCTATGGCCATTTCCAAGATTCCTGCATCAGCGCTATTTAAAAAGAAATGTTAAAAAAAGACTGCTAGGTTGCTAGCAAAGCTGCTACTCTTCTACTTCGAAACAAGCCTACCTTTCAAAAAAGCAAACACTTCTAAGGATCAAAATAAAACGCAATTATAATTTCTTGTTTATAAATAAGAATTTACTGAACTGTGTAAGACAGCAGGTCAGATAACAGTTTGTTTAGTCAGACAGTTGTAAAGGATTTAAAATTACAAAAACTGTCCTGCTGCAGCCCTCAATTTTTGACTGTCAAGCCATGTCAGTCCCATCCGTCAATATTGACCTAAGTTCTCCTTCTCAACAATCTTTGTTTATTCTAGGCTGTAATCCATTGCAGTTTCTATATTGATTTTGTCTCTCTTCATTTTCTTGCTGTTCATATGGTAAACGTTACTTTTAT